>MU754144.1:86957-120446 GCA_026770625.1 Nicotiana glauca
AAAAGAGAGGGAGAGTCCTGGGCTATTTAAGTAAAGGAATGGAATCAATACTGTGAGGCGCCTTTTGGGGTGAACCCAAAGGGACAAAACCGTGATGGGCTGAGGCCCAAGAGCGGACAATACTTCACAGTGTTGGGCCAGGTCGTTACAAATCCAATCCAATCAATTTCATATCAAAGTGAAGCAGGAAATCCTAACCTAGCATGGTTCACATAGTACAATTAAGGCAGTTAAGAAAGATAGAGCAATTTAGTCAAGTAGACATGTTTCTCTAAGCTACAACATGTTTAATGTCCAAACAGTGAAAGCAAGGAAAGGGAGAATACAATTCAAGGCTATTTTTAAAGAAAATCGGATTTCCAACAATTAGCACAAGTACGCACTCGTCACCTTGCGTACGAGGCATTTGAATTACTACAATAGCAGTCCTAAGGGGAAAGGTCCCCCCCACAAGGTTAGACAAGCTACTTACCTCAAATCGGCTCAAAATCAACTAGAAACCACGCTCTTGCCACGAGTATCCGAATCCAAATGGCCCAAATATATTCAATTCCATTTCATAATGTAAATAATACTTCAAGAAACTGATTCTACAACTAAATTCTAAGCTAATACGCGAATTTAGGTAAAATGACCAAAACGCCCTCAGGCAACGTCTCGGAATTGGGCGAAATTTATATTTTCAAAATCCTCACACTCACACGAGTCTATTCATACAAAAATCTCTCAAATCGGATGTCAAAAACCCAATCTCTTGGTCTAAGAACTTTTCCCCCAATTTCTACCAAAATTCCAAAATTTAAGGAAAGATTCATGGAAATTAGTCGAAACCGAGTAAGAATCACTTACCAAAGCTGCCCAGGTAAAAATCCCTTCAAAAATTGTGATCTCCCGAGCTCCCAAGTCAAAAATATGAATTATGGCATAAACCCTCGATTTTGCAAAACTTATATTCTGTCCAGATATTTAAAGCATAGCAAACGCGGAGGAAGTCTCGCGTTCGCGAAGAAGAAAAATGAAGGCTGCCCAGATGTTCTTCGCAAACAGAGAAGCACGCGCGCGAATGCAAAGAAGAAAATATTATGGCCCAGAGATTGCTCTTCGTGAACACGTGAACTAGTACGCGAACGCGAAGAGTCGACTTGTATAGCTACGCGAACGCGTGATGGTGGACGCGGACGCGGACGCGATGAGGAATAAAGCGGGGCTTCGCGAATGCGGGGAGTGTTACGCGAACACGAAGAAGAATTTCTAGGTGGTCATCAACAAAGCTTCACAAACGCGAAGGTCTATTCGCGAACGCGTAAGAGGATACCAGAAGAAGAAAACAACAGTTCAAAATAGGAGAAAAATGACTCGTTGAGCATTCGAAACACATCCGAGGCCCCCAATAGCTCAAAAAAAAAGCACCAACAACACCTAATACCTCATTCAAACTTGCACCAATCCCTAAAGTACCTAAAACAACAGTAGAAACTCGAATAAATCAAGGATTTAAGCCTGAGAACTCTAATTTTTCCTCAAAATATGATTTCGATAAAAAACCTAGCCAAACCACGTACGAATGACATGAAATTTTACAATCACATCCCAAATGACATGATGGAACTACTGCAACTTCTAGAATTCCATTCCGACCCTCAGATTAAAATCTTACTATCTGACCGGAAACTTTAAAAATTCAAACTTTGGCATTTCAAACCTAAATTAGCTATGGACCTCCAAAACACAATCCGAACACGCTCCCAACCCCAAAATCACCCAACGGAGCTAACGGAACCATCAGATTTCTATTTTAAGGTCGTCTTCACACTGTTCTGACTCCGATCGATTTTCCAACACTTAAGCTCTCATTTAGGGACTAAGTGTCCCAAAACTCTCTGATACTCAAAACTGAACATCCCAACAAATCAAAATAGCAGAAATAAAATTGGAGGAAGCAGTTAATAGGGGATCGGGGTGTATATTCAAAAAATGATCGGCCGGGTCGTTACATCCTCCCACACTTGTGACGATCCGACCCGTTGTCTCATGTGTTACTGCTCTGTTTTCCCCATATTATACTTCTTCATGTTTTGTTATCGGTATGTGGTGTGTTAGAGTTGATTCGGGTTGGTTTTGATAAGAAATGAGACACTTAGTCTCTTTAAAGAAGGCTTAAGTTGGAAAAGTCAATCGGGCATTGACTTATGAGTTATAGGGATCAGATGTGATTTTCGGTGATTTGGTTAGATTAGGAGGATGATTTGTAACTTAGGAGTGCGATTGGAATTGATTTTGGAGGTCCGGTGTAAAACAAGGCTTGAATTGGCGAAGTTAGTATTTTGGCGAATTCCGATTGATAGGTGAGATTTTGATCTGAGGGTCGGAATGGAATTCCGAGAGTTTTTGTAGCTTCGATATGTGAATTGTGATGTGTGTGCAAAATTTTAGGTCATTCGGACGTCGTTTGGTTGGGTTTTTCATCGAATGCGAGTTTCGGAAGAATTTGAAGAACTTAGGCTTGAAATTGATGAGAATTGAGGATTTTTGTGTTGTTGGATGCTTTTTTAGGATTGGAACAAGTTTGAATAGGGTATTGGACCATGTTTGTGCTTTTGGTTGAGGTCCCGGGGGCCTCGGGTTGAGTTCGGGTGGTTAAACGGAGAGTTTTTGGATTTTTGCAAGGAAATGAGCTCCTAGTATCTGGTATTTTCGCACTTGTGGTTATGGGACCGCAGGTGCGGTCACGCTTAAGCGATGGTCAAGATGCAGATGCGAAGGCTTGGGAATTTGTCTGTTTCTACAGAAGCGGTTAGTTGACCGCATCTGCGAAGCCGCAGATGCGGGAATAATGACGCAGAAGCGGAACCTGGTTATTTTGGTTTTCCGCAGGGGCGGAAGAAGTCCGCAAAAGCGGATGTCGTAGGAGTGCCTTGTGGACCACAAATTTGGTCGTGGCTTTTAAATGAAAATCCGCAGAAGCGGGAATCTGACCGCAAAAGCGGTATCACACATGCAAAATAGGGGACCGCAGATGCGGAATTCCCTGATTGTGAGAAGGGTTTTTAAGTTTATTTGGTGCCGTGAGTGTTAGTCCATTTCCTCCATTTTTAAGCATCTTGAGAGCATTTTGGGAGCTATTGAAAAGGGTTTCGACTGGAGTTTATTGGAGGTAAGATTTTTGAGTTAAAAACATGATTATTATGTGAAATTAACCTAGAAATTGATGGGAATTAAGCCAAAAATTTATGAACTTGGGCTTGAGTTTTTGATATTTCAAATTGGCATTTGATAGGTCATTTGAGCTCGGATTTGGGAGTTCTTGGTATGTATGAACTCGTGGCGAGACGAGGTATCCGGTAATATGATTTTTGTAATTTTTCGAGAAGTGAGACCGGAGCTCGGGTTTTGCTAGTTTCGAGATATTTGCTATATTTCAATTGTTTTCGATTGGGTGTTGTTCCATTAGCATATTGTGATGTATTCGCTCTGATTTTGGTTAGATAAGACATGCGTGGAGGCCGGTTCGAGGGGCAAAGGCATCGCGAGCTAGAGATAATACTTGTAAATGATATCCTCAGGGTTTGAAACCTCGGATTTGCACATCATAGTGCTGTATTGAGGTGACTTGCACGCCAGATATGAGTGTGGGGTAGAGCACCGTTGGGGATCGTGACTTGGTCCATCCCGATTGTTAATTTTTACCGCGTAATTGACTGAAACTACTTTTTATCGTCATAATTTGAGATGATTGACATGTTTGGGCTTCGTGCCAACTATGTGAATCCTTCGGGGACTGATATTACTGTTTTAGCATATTTTGTATATCATTTGGTTCCAGTCCAAGGTTTTAAATACTGTTTTGCAAACTCAACCATACTCCTAAGTTTTGAAAACTCAAGTGATATTTTAAATGATAATTCGGGCTAAGAACTACTTTTTTATAAATGCCCAAGGGGCTTATGATGATTCCTGGACTGAGCATGGATTGGGCTGTGCGCCGCAACAGTGATTTGAAATAGTGGTAACAATGACACTGTATGATGTGACTCGAAACAGTGGTAACAATGACACTGTATGATGTAAATTGGTCAGGTAACAATGACTGACCAATCGGGTAACAATGACTGACCAGGAATTAATTGATGCCACAAGATGGCTTGATATTGTGCATGGGCTGTAGGAGCCCCTCCGGAGTCTGTACATACCCCCAGTGAGCGCCGTTGATGATAAATAAATATGGATGGCTCGGGATACACACTGCAGCGGGTACTGGAATGTACCATCATATGCATTGCATTGCATTCATGCATTTGTTCATTATTTGTTGTTTGTGATATTTCTTGAGATATCTATTTGCTGTTATGGTATTACATGATCACTCCTAAAGAGGATAACTTTCAGACAGTGGTAACAATGACACTGTATTATACGTTTGGTCAGTTAACAACGACTGACAAGGAATGACACCGTGCGGTCAGGTAACAATGGCTGACCACGAACGAGAATAAGGCCTGAGGGGTGAGGTTCTGTGTATAGCAACACTAATTGATTGAGATTATTTTTGCAACTGTTGAAAAGATTATTTTCAAAAGAGGTTTAAACTGAGCCAAGATATTTTCAAAGATTTTACAGTTTAACTGATTTCTAAAGGAGTTTTACACTATTTCTATACAACATGATGATCTGTTATACGTGTTTTCTTGCTGCTCAGTTATTATTTACCTTTATTACTCACTGAGTTGGAGTACTCACTTTACTCCCTGCACCTCGCGTGCAGTTGCAGGTATTGTTCACCCGGTAGCGGGTTAATAGTTAATTGAAGGTATTACTATTGAAGCTGAGCAAGGTGACTGCCTGCGTTCGCAGCACCGGACTTCATCTTTTGATTCTAAATTTTCTTTTGTATATTATTGGCCCTGTAGTTGTGTTCAGCCTTCTTTAGATGCTCGTTACTTGTGACACCCCGGTCGGGATGTGTTGGGCTGTAAATTTCGTTAATAAATATCATTAAGCCGTATTATCTATTCATTTATGTTTAAATTATTTTGAAAGAGACGAATTGGGTTAGTTGGCTGGCCTTGCCCACACGAGAAGCGCCATCACGACTAGTGGGTCATGACAAGTTGGTATCAGAGCCGAGGTTACTAGGTCTCACGAGTCATGAGCAGGTTTAGTAGAGTCTTGCGGAGCTGTACGGGGACGCCTGTATTTCTCCTCGAGAGGCTACAAAACCTTTAGGAAAACTTCACTTTCTTGGAACTCTTATCGTGCGTACTTGATTCGGCTTGCGATATAACTCTTGAAATTCTTCTCACACATTTGTATGCGCATATGAGCGCTCAGTGTTATATGTGCCTTGATGGCTTGTGATTCCCCGATCAAGGGGCGAGATATAATCTTTGTGAGTTTGATGTTGGGCCAGTCTGGAGGACTTGAGGCCGAATCTTTGCCTATGGCTTGAGCACCGAGGTGCTGATAGTGTGAGCAAGTGTTTGAACTTATATGTTCGGAATTGTCCCTATTAGCTGGAATGGCGGTTGGATATCCATGTGATGAGTATGTTAATACTGTGAGATGTATCCATGTGATCTTGGTAGTGACGAAGAAGTCTGCTGGATAATAGATGAACTGTTAAGTGTTCGATTCCTATTGTGATTTGATGTGTAGCCCAAATTATGGGTGCGTGAAGAATATTTTTGTGTCTCCTAGTTGGAAAATAAAGTGCAATACATGTGGCGGTATGAGTTCAGACTCAAGAAGATTAAATTGGCTGTGTAACGTATATAACTGTGGGAGGTGTGCTGAAATACTAAATTGAGGCGAAGCAGGTGGGTTATCCCTTGTGGAGTGTTCTTAAGTGGTACGATCCTTAGGTGTATGTTAAAATATCTCCTGGGTAATTGAAGGGTATGTGTAGAAATCTGAGAATTCGGTTCACTTAAAAGGGTGGACTTAGTTGATGTGGGAATGAATGTGAGGTTTGTAGAGGATCACAGTACTAGCTGGTCTGTGTTTTCACAAAACTTGTGCATCATTTGAGTTTAATCTCACTGTGGCATTGTGGCATCATTTGAGTAAAAGTGTTATGTTGTTAAGTATGTCTTGATATATGGCTTCGAGCCAAGTTGGGGAGGTTGATATCGATTAGCTGATTGCACGGTTATGTGCTATGTTGGTTCCATTTTGAGGTATGCTGGCGGATCAGTCCTGGTTGCAGAAATTGAGCCGAGGATGGCACGAGTGAAGCAAAATTTTGACAAAGGTTATATGGTGCTTTGTAGATGTGAGAAAATAATAGGATGTCTTGAGCTGTTGTTGATAAAGAATGCTCAGTGTATAGAGAAGGAAAAAAATTTTTTGTATTGGAATGAGATCATATCCTGTGGTGTTAGAGTGCTAATAAAGCACGAGTGATTCTGTTCATTAAGTCAGGTAAATTGCAATGCGAATAGGAAGTAAATAACTTTCGAGAATGGTTTTATTGGGTTCAATATTCTACATGTAACAATCAAGTGTTTTAAGGTAGTGTATGTGGGGAGATACTGTGTGTTCATCGTAAAGGTTAAGACTTGAGGTATTTTTATGTTGATTATGGGATTCTATGTATCAGTATTTGGAAAGTAAAGGTAACGGACTTAGATTCACAGGAAGTTCTTCAGAGTAAAGTATTCTGGAATGCGGTGTTTCTGGGAAACAGTTGAGAGAGTATTCAGTGGTCTATAGGCCCTAGACAGTGTGGTCTTATGTTCTAGTCTTGTGTAGTAAGCCTGGGCTGAGGCATTGTTATGCTACGGCGAGGGAGAAATATCAAGTTGATGATGAATCAGAGGGGAAATTAGATAAATGGAATAGTTTGATAGTAGAGAATCAGTATGGTAAAGGTATTATTAATTCTTCGTATGTGTTCGAGGTAATGGATTTTTACAAGTATTGTGCAGCGAAGATCTGGAGTTCTGACAGTTTGCTTAGCTTGGTTCAGGTAGAAGGATCCAGTCCTGGCTGTTTAGCTTGTGCAATGGAATTGGGAGAGAGTCTTTGATGAGTTTTATCGTGGTTTGGAGACGTATATATTGTCTATGGGCATGCGAAGCATGGAATGCCTAATGATTTCTCTTCTAGATGGGATTGACGGAGAGTTATTGACTAATGGACTACGTAGGTATTTGTGGTTAGGAAGGGAGATGGAGTTCTCATGTATTACTAGTGTGGTATGGTATATACGATATGTTGTGAAGGATTGGGATCGTGTGTATTTGGCACCGTTTAGCGGCTATTGGGATTTAGAGGCCCGAGTGGATCTTTCTTTGCTTGGTATATTAGATTTTGGATATGATATTGGGGTGTAGAGTGGTTTATATTTTCAAGGACCAGCGGATGGATGGAAAGGATTGATGTTCTTGATTGGAAATTTGTGATGGATGTCAGTGCAGAGGTTTCTACCATTGATTCAGTTCCGGTATTGAGGGACTTTTTCGGATGCATTTCTTGTGGCCGGGCATGTCGCCGGGCGAGATTGTAAATTTTGGTATTCATTTAGTGCCATGCACTGTATCGTATGGCTCCGGTAGGAGTTATGGTAGTGGAAGGAGCAGCTTCAGGCTTCTTGACAATGAGTTTGTTGGTAAGCTGGTTGGATACGTGTTTAGCTTCAGTTGGCTTGTTTGGCCCCGAATTATGTTGTTGAGGGATAGGTTGAATCTATCGTTATTGAGCTTGTTAGTGATATGAGGAGAGCTATGAATTGTTTTTCAGTGTTATGAGACGTTATGATTGGTTGGTTATGGGCACATGTGGTGCGGTTCTATTGGGGATTCATTGTGAAAGTCGAGCGAGAAGAGTACTTGGGTGCTGATCGGTAAATGGAGTGTTGGCTATGACCTATTGGGTTGCGTGTTGTATTTTATTTGTTTCATTGTGGGTGTAATGGATTGCTTGGTTTCAGACATCAAATGTGCGTGGCTGTCGATTTTGGATCATAGTGTCTTGAGGTGCTTCATGTGTAATAGTGTTTGGATAGGATCGCGCATTGTAGCGAGACTACGTGAAGTTATGACCTTTCGAGGTAGATTCAGGTATTATATATTTTCATGAGGTGATACGGGGTCTCAGTCTTGTCTTGTAATGTTATTGACGAACTTGAGGTACAACTCTTTCGTTTGAGTCATTTGTCATAATTTGAGTATGTTCAGACCGTTTCTTATTGGTGCGTGTATTATGCAAGTTGTGGCTTAGGACTGTGTTGAGATGTCATATCACCAGAGTGGCGTGTTGGATTAGAGGTGGTCATTGGAGTCATTAATGAATACGAACCGATTTGATTTCAGTTGGTTAGAAGGATAATATCAAGGTTTGGCCCGGAAATCTGTTGTGGTATTGGTCAAAAGGAAAGTGGCTTCATGAATGGTTGATTTGAGAAATGGTTATGGTTTACCGCGTGTTTCATATATCGTCGGTAGTATATGGAAGTGTTGGAATAAGACTTTAGCTAATAAGAGGTTTGCTATTGGTATTTGGTTATTGTGGGCAACTGCTGTGAATATAAGCTATTGTTTCGAGTGTGTGGATAATTTGGTATATCAGATTGTCTCACCTGAGGTTGCAGGTATGGGTTATTACAGCTGGTTCGGGTTTATTCTAAATATAAATGTGAGGTTCTGATCTTGTGTATGATTTCGAAAAGTGTAATGTGGTTCTACAGTTTATAGTCTTGATAGATTGTGAGATTTCAGCTATGATGTGTTATCGAACCTATATGAGATAGGGTTACGTGGGATCACCCCGATTATATGCTTGGTAAGGTTATTCAGCTGTTGGTTGGCTCTAGGACAACTCTGGGTACGCTCGAGGACGAGCGTTGGTTTAAGTTGGGGAGGATGTGATGACCCGACCCGTCGTCTCATGTGTTATTGCTCCGTTTTTCCCATTTTATGCTTCTTCATGTTTCGTTATCGGTATGTGGTGTGTTAGAGTTGATTCAGATTGGTTTTGATAAGAAACGAGACACTTAGTCTCTTTAAAGAGTGCTTAAGTTAGAAAAGTCAACCGGGCGTTGACTTACGAGTTATAGGGCTCAGATGTGATTTCCGGTGATTTGGTTAGCTTCGAGGGATGATCTATGACTTAGGAGTGCGATCGGAATTTATTTTGGAGGTCCGGTGTAGAATTAGACTTGAATTGGCGAAGTTAGTATTTTGGCGAATTCTGTTTGATAGGTGAGATTTTGATCTGAGGGTCGGAATGGAATTCTGAGAGTTGCTGTAGCTTCAATATGTGAATTGTGAAGTGTGTGCAAAATTTCAGGTCATTCGGACATCGTTTGGTTGGGTTTTTGATCGAATGCGAGTTTCGGAAGAATTTGAAGAACTTAGGCTTGAAATTGATGAGGATTGAGGATTTTTGTGTTGTTGGATGTGTTTTTAGGATTGGAGCAAGTTTGAATAGGGTATTGGACCATGTTTTTGCTTTTGCTTGAGGTCCCGGGGTGAGTTCGGGTGGTTAAACAGAGAGTTTTTGGATTTTTGCAAGGAAATGAGCTGCTGGTATCTGGTATTTTCGCACCTGCGGTTATGGGGCCGCAGGTGCGGTCACGCTTAAGCGATGGTCGAGCCGCAGATGAGAAGGCTTGGGAATTTGTCTGTTTCCGCAGAAGCAGTTAGTTGACCGCATCTGCGAAGCCGTAGATGCGGGAATAATGATGCAGAAGCGGAACCTGGTTATTTTGGTTTTCCGCAGGGGCGAAAGAAGTTCGCAGAAGTGGATGTTGCAGGAGCGCCTCGTGGACCGCAAATATGGTTGTGGATTTTAAATGAAAATCTGCAGAAGCGGGAATCTGACCGCAAAAGCGGTATCGCACATGCGGAATAGGGGACCACAGATGCGGAATTCCCTGATTGTCAGAAAGGTTTTTAAGTTTATTTGGTGTCGCGAGTGTTAGTCCATTTCCTCCATTTTTAAGCATCTTGAGAGCTTTTTGGGAGCTATTGAAGAGGGTTTCGACTGGATTTTATTGGAGGTAAGATTTTTGAGTTAAAAACATGATTATTATGTGAAATTAACATAGAAATTGATGGGAATTAATCCAAAAATTTATGAACTTGGGCTTGAGTTTTTGATATTTCAAATTGGGATTTGATAGGTCATTTGAGCTCGGATTTGGGAGTTCTTGGTATGTATGAACTCGTGGCGAGACGAGGAATCTGGTAATGTAAGTTTTGTAATTTTTCGAAAAGTGAGCCCGGAGCTCGGGTTTTGCTAGTTTCGAGATTTTTGCTATATTTCGATTGTTTTAGATTGGGTATTGTTCCTTTAGCATATTGTGATGTATTCGCTCTGATTTTGGTTGGACAAGACGTGCGTGGAGGCTGGTTCGAGGGGCAAAGGCGTCACGAGCTAGATATTTCACCGGTTCGAGGTAAGTAATACTTGTAAATGATATCCTCATGGTTTGAAACCCCGGATTTGCACATCATAGTGCTGTATTGAGGTGACTTGCATGCTAGATATGAGCGTGGGGTAGAGCACCATTGGGGATTGTGACTTGGTCCATCCCGATTGTTAATTTTTACCGTGTATTTAACTGAAACTACTTGTTATCGTCATAATTTGGGCTGATTGCCATGTTTGGGCTTCGTGCCAACTATGTGAATCCTTCGGGGACTGATATTACTGTTTTAGCATATTTTGCATATCATTTGATTCCAGCCCAAGGTTTTAAATACTGTTTTGCAAACTCAGCCATACTCCTAAATTTTGAAAACTCAAGTGATATTTTAAATGATAATTCGGGCTGAGAACAACAATTTTATAAATGCCCAAGGGGCTTATTATGATTCCTGGACTGAGCATGGATCGGGCCGCGCACCGCAACAGTGATTTGAAATAGTGGTAACAATGACACTGTATGATGTGACTTGAAACAGTGGTAACAATGACATTGTATGATGTAAATTGGTCAGGTAACAATGATTGACCGGTCAGGTAACAATGACTGACCAGGAATTAATTGATGCCACGAGATGGCTTGATATTGTGCTTGGGCTGTAGGAGCCCCTCCGGAGTCTGTACACACCCCCAGTGAGCGCCGTTGACGATAAATAAATATGGATGGCTCGGGCTGCACGCCGCAGTGGGTACTGGAATGTACCATTATATGCATTGCATTGCATTCCTGCATTTGTTCATTATTTGTTGTTATGGTATTACCTGATCACTCCTAAAGAGGATAACTTTCAGACAGTGGTAACAATGACACTGTATTATGCATTTGGTCAGGTAACAACGACTGACAAGGAATGACACCGTGCGGTCAGGTAACAATGGCTGACCACGAACGAGAATAAGGCCCGAGGGGCGAGGTGTATAGCGACACTAATTGATTGAGATTATTTTTGCAACTGTTGAAAAGATTATTTTCAAAAGAGATTTAAACTGAGCCAAGATATTTTCAAAGATTTCATAGTTTCACTGATTTCTAAAGGAGTTTTACACTGTTTCTATACAGCATGATGATCTGTTATACGTGTTTTCTTGCTGCTCAGTTATTATTTACCTTTATTGCTCACTGAGTTAGAGTACTCACTTTACTCCCTGCACCTCGCGTGCAGTTGCAAGTATTGTTCACCCGGTAGCGGGTTAATAGCTGATTGAAGGTATTACTATTGAAGCTGAGCAAGGTGGTTGCGTTCACGATACCGGACTTTGTCTTTTGATTATAAATTTTCTTTTGTATATTATTGGCTCTGTAGTTGTGTTCAGCCTGCTTTAGATGCTCGTGACTTGTGACACCTCGGTCGGGATGTGTTGGGCTATAAATTTCGTTAATGAATGTCATTAAGCCGTATTATCTATTCATTTATGTTTAAATTATTTTGAAAGAGAAAAATTGGGTTAGTTGGCTGGCCTTGTCTACACGAGAGGCGCCATCACGACTAGTGAGTCGTGACAACACTTAAACATCCGTTCATCCTTGAACAATCTCAAGGAATACCTGAAGTAGTGAAACGATGAGGGTACTGGCTACGCATATCCTGCTCGGTCTCCCATGTCGCCTTCTCGACCGGATGACCCCGCCACTGAACCTTCACGGATGCCATGTTCTTTGACCTCAGCTTCCTGACCTGCATGTCCAAAATTTCCACTGGCTCTTCAACATAAGATAGATCCTTCTCCAACTAGACTGAGCTGAAATCCAACCCGTGCGACGGATCACCGTGATATCTCCGGAGCATCGAAATATGAAATACCGGATGAACCCCTACCAGGCTGGGAGGTAAGGCAAGCTCATAAGCAACCTCCCAACTCGCCTCAATATCTCAAAAGGGCCAATTAACCTCGGACTCAGCTTCCCTTTCTTCCCAAATCTCATGACGCCTTTCATAGGCAACTAAAACAGAACTCGCTCTCCAACCATATAGGAAACATCGCGAACCTTCCAATCTGCATAGCTCTTATGTCTGGACTGGGTTGTACGGATCCTATCCTGAATCACCTAAACCTTCTCTAAAGCATCCCAAACGAAATTTGCGCCCAATAATCTAGCCTCACCCAGCTCGAACCAACCCACTGAAGATCTACATCGCCTACTATATAAGGCCTCGTACGGTGCCATCTGAATGTTGGACTGATAGCTGTTGTTGTAGGCAAACTCCACCAATGGAAAGAACTGATCCTAAGAACCTCCAAACTCAATCGCACACGCACGAAGCATGTCCTCAATAATCTAAATAGTGCGCTCGGATTGCCCGTCTGTCTGAGGGTGAAATGTTGTGCTCAACTCCACCCAAGTACCCAACTCCTGCTGTACGGATCTCCAGAATTGCGATGTGAACTGATACCTCTATCTGAAATAACGAAAATTGGAATGCCATGCAGACAGATAATCTCCCGGATATAAATCTCTTCCTCTGAGGAATAGGTAGTACACACAAGGATAAAATGCAGACTTGGTCTGCCGATCCACAATAACCCAAATGGCATCAAACTTATTCAAGGTCTGTGGGAGCCCAGATACAAAATCCATGGTGATACGCTCCCCCTTCCACTCCGAAATCTCTATCTGCTGAAGCAATCCACCCGGTCTCTGGTGCTCATACTTCACCTGCTGACAATTGAGGCACCGAGCTACAAGCCCAACTATATCCTTCTTCATCCACCTCCACCAGTAGTGCTGTCTCAAATCCTGATACATCTTCGCGGCACCCGGATGAATGGAATACCGCGAACTATGGGCCTCCTCTAGAATCAGATCCCGAAGCCCATCAACAGTAGGTACACAAACCCGACCCTACATCCTCAATACTCCGTCCTCGCCAGTGGTCACATCCCTAGCATCACTATGCTGAACCCTATCCTTAAGGACAAGCAAATGAGGGTCATCATACTGCCGCTCCATGATACGATCAAATAATGAAGACCGAGAAACCACGCAAGCTAGAACCCGACTGGGCTACGAAAGATCCAATCTCACAAACTGGCTGGCTAAGACCTGAATATTCATTGCCATAGGCCTCTCCGATACTAGTAAATATGCCAAACTCCCTAAACTCTCTGCCTGACGGCTTAAAGCATCGGCCACCATATTGGCCTTGCCCGGGTGATACAAGATAGTGATGTCATAATCCTTCAACAAATCTAGCCATCTCCTCTAACGCAAATTAAGGTCCTTCTACTTGAACATATACTGCAAACTCTGGTGATCAGTATATATCTCACAAGGCACACCGTACAAGTAATGACGCCAGATCTTCAAGGCATGGACAATGGCGGCTAACTCAAGATCATGGACAAGATAATTCTTCTCATGTATCTTCAACTGTATGGATGCGTAGGCAATCACCCTACCGTCCTACATCAATACCACTCCAAGGCCAACTCTCGAGGCATCACAATAGACAGTATAAGACCCCAAACCGGTAGGCAATATCAAAATTGGGGCTGTAGTCAGGGCTGTCTTGAGCTTTTGAAAGCTCGCCTTACACACGTCCTCCCACTAGAACGGAGCACCCTTCTGGGTCAGTCTGGTCATAGGTACTGCAATAGATGAAAACCCCAGAACAAATCAATGGTAATAACCCGCCAAACCAAGAAAACTACGAATCTCTATAGCTGAGGATGGTCTGGGCCAACTATGCACGACCTCCGCTTTCTTTAGATCCACCTGAATACCCTTTCTTGAGACCATATGACCCAAAAATGCAAAATTCACATTTTGAGAACTTAGCATACAACTTCTTCTCTATCAAGGTCTGGAGCACTATCCTCAAGTGCTGCTCATGCTCTCCCCAGCTTCAGGAATACACCAGAATGTCATCAATAAAAATAATCACGAACGAATCAAGATATGGTCGGAAAGAACTGTGCATCAGATGCATGAAGACTACTGGGGCATTAGTCAGTCCAAAAGATATAACAAGGAACTCGTAATGACCATACCGAGTCCTGAAGGCAGTCTACGGGATATCTGGCTCCTGAATCTTCAACTGATGGTAGCCCGAATGCAAATTAATCTTAGAAAACACACAAGCACTCTGCAACTCGTCGAACATATCATCAATACGAGGCAAAGGATAGCAGTTCTTCACTGTCACCTTATTCAATTGGCGGTAATCAATACACATGTGCATAGAACCATCCTTGTTCTTCACAAATAACACAGGAACACCCCAAGGCGATACACTGGGCCGAATAAAACCCTTGTCAAGTAATTCATACAATTGCTCCTTCAACTCAGGAGGAGCCATACGATACAGAGGGATTGAAACTGGCTGAGTGCCCGACAACAGATCAATGCCAAAATCAATGTCCCTATCGGGTGGCATACCCGAAAGATCAGCTGGAAACACATCAAGGAAATCTTGTACTACTAGGACTGAATCAACAGAAGGAGTATCCATACTGGATACTCTCACATAAGCTAAGTACGCATCACAACCTGTCTAAACCATACGCTGAGCCTTATGGAAAGAAATAACTCTGCTAAGAGTGTGACCTAAGGCACCCCTCCACTCAATACGCGGTATATATGGCATGGCCAGTGTCACGGTTTTACCGTGACAATCAAGAATAGCATGATGCGGCGACAACCAGTCCATGCACAAAATAATATCAAAATCAACCATGCCGAGCAATAGTAAGCCGGCTCTGGTCTCAAAACCACCAACAATAACCAAACATGATCGGTAAACGTGATCCACAATAAGAGAATCTCCTATAGGAGTACAAACATAAACTGGGGAACTCAAAGAATCCTGAGGTACACCCAAATATGGAGCAAAATAAGAATACACATAAGAGTAAGTGGAGCCTAGATCTAATAGGACCGATGCATCTCTTTGACAGACCAAGACAGTACCTGTGATGACAGAATCGGAGGCGGCAGCCTCAGTACGGCCTGGAAGAGCATAATATCTGGCATGGCCTCCCCCTTGAGGGCGACCTCTACCTCCCCGACCTCCGCCCCTGGCTGGCTAGGCCGGTGGAGTAGCAACAGGTGCTGGTACCATAGCCTAAGAGCCTTGCGGGGCCTGCTGTAGCTGAGGAGTCTACGGAGGTGCACCCTTCCTAAGTCTAGGGCAATCCCTCACCATATGGCGTATGTCACCACACTCAAAACAAGCTCTAAGAGGATGCGGCAGCTGTGACTGGCTCGGGCCAGGTTTGCTGGACTGACCACTGGAAGCACCTCGTGCATGAGGCAAACTAGAGACTGAAGGTGCATAATAAGGTTTCTGAGGCCTAGGTGGAGCTGGAATACCACTGACTACTGGAAGAGCTGAATGAACGGGGTGATCCATATGACCCCTACCATGATGACCTGCAGCTGTGGCACGAAAAATGGTCTGACTCTCGAGACCTCTTGGCCTCCCTCTCCTCTTTGTCCCTAGCATGTATACCCCCAATCCTCCTAGCAATGCTCACCAACTGCTGGTAAGATATATCCATCTCTAACTCACGAGCCATGCTAGATCTGATGATGGGAATAAGCCCCTCAATGAACCGGCGAACCTTCTCGCGAACCATATAAAGCAAAGCTGGTGCATGTCTAGCCAAGTCGATGTAACAGACAACATACTTCAAAACAATCATAGTACCCTGGTGCAAACGCTTAAACTCTACACGCCAGGCGTCCCTAAGACTCTAGGGGATATACTCCCTCATGAGCATATCTGAAAACTGAGCCCAAGTCAGGGAAACTTCCTCATCCGGACTGTCTAACTCATAAGCATGCCACCACTGATAGGCGGCTCCTCGAAGCTGGAAAGTTGTGAAGAAAACCCCACTCGATCCTGATATGCCCATAGTGCGGAGGATACAGTAGCACTCTTCTAGAAATCCCAAGGCATCAACTGATGCTAACCCACTGAATACAGGAGGATCATATTTCTTGAACCTCTCAAGTCTCTGCTGCTCATCCTCTGAAGTCGCTTCCCTATCCTCGGGCTGAACTGGTACTGCAGGCAGCGCAGGTGTAACCTTTAGGACCTGCTCAACATGTACTCACTGCTCAGGAGTGCGGGCGGCGGGACTCTGTACTCCTTCCCCGGCCTGGGATGTGGCTGCAGAAAGGGGATGCAACCCTGCCTGAGCCAAAGTGGTGTACATACTCATAAACTATGCCAATGTCTCATGGAGTGCTGGAGTAGTAGTGGCAAACGTATCGTGTGTCTGGACTCCAGCTGGTACTGCTGGTGGTACCTCGACGCAGCTCGCGCGGGTGCTCTAGCTACACCACGAGCGCGTCCTCGGCCTCTACCCCGGCCCCAGCCTCTGATGGCTGCAGTAGGGGGCGCGGGCGCCTTATCCTCTTGGGTAGTGTGTGTCATCACCATCTGTGAGAGAATAGAAAGATAGAAGTTTTGTTGGGATATCAAAAATCTCGCACGACAAAGAAATCAATGAAGTGGAATTTTCCTAACAATTACATAGCCTCTCGTAGATAAGTACAGACGTCTCCGTACTGATCAACGAGACTCTAATAAACTGGCATGTGTTTCATGACTCCTATGAACCTACAACTCTGATACCAACTTGTCACAATCCCAGTTCGCCCTCCATGAACTGTCATGATGACACCTAGTCTCTATAACTAGGTAAGCCTAAATTGCGGAAAGTAACCAAAACTTGCGAAAGCAAAATAATTTAAAAACAGAAATAAGGCAATAACAATGTTTAAATTTACTGCTCGGCATACACCATATATAAATCTCAAAAACAACATCCAAATCTAAGACCCGAAAATCCACGAATCACAAGCCAAGGAAAAATAAACACTACATAGCTCTAACTCCAGAATTTGTCTAACATGAACAGAAAGTAGAGAATGGCTAAATACTAGAAGCAGAAATGGAAAGGGACTCCTCGGTCTGCAGACGCGACAGATGTACCTCTATGTCTCTAAGTATTCGTCTCGCTCAAGGATGGTAGATCTGAGAAGTAGTACCGGGATCTGCACATGAAAAACATGCACAGAAGAGGCGTGAGTACATCACAACGGTACTCAGTAATTGCCAAGCCTAACCTCAATTGGGTAGTGACGAGGAAGGTCAGGGCCCTACTGAGGTTAAATACGATACAAGTTTAACAATATGAGATAATAATGTAATTAAATAATGCAAGATATAAAGAACAACAACAACTATTACAAATGCAAGTAAAACACAATAAAAGAACATAACTCAGTTCCGAGATAACAATCGAGGATCTCCCAGGGTACCGTTCTGTAGTCCCCAAATATAAATATCATGTCCAAGTGATCTCCCGGGTGCAGTCCCATAGTCCAACTCATAAATGTGTAGGGGGAACTCCCGGAATGAAATTCCGTAGTCCTAAAGTAAGCATATAGGGGAGCTCCCGGGATATCGTCCCGTAGTCCCGAAATATAGTGCATGGGGATCTCCTGGAATACCGTTTCGTAGTCCCAAAGTAAATACACAGGCAACAATAAGAATTCAATCCAATCAATTTCATATCAAAGTGAAGCAGGAAATCCTAACCTAGCATGGTCCATGTAGTACAATTAAGGCAGTTAAGACATACAGAGCAATTTAGTAAAGTAGACATGTTTCTCTAAGCTTCAACATATTTAATGTCCAAAAGTGAAAGCAAGGAAAGGGAGAACACAATTCAAGGCTAATTTATAAAGAAAATTGGATTTCCAACAATTAGCACAAGTACGTGCTCGTCACCTTGCGTACGAGGCATTTCAATTATCACAATAGCAATCCTAAGGGGAATGGTCCTTCACACAAGGTTAGACAAGCCACTTACCTCGAATCGGCTCAAAATCAACTAGAAACCACGCTCTTGCCACGAGTATCCGACCCCAAATGGCCCAAATATATTCAATTTCATTTCATAATATAAATAATACTTCAAGAAACTGATTCCACAATTAAATTCTAAGCTAATACGCGAATTTAGGTAAAAATGACCAAAACACTCCTCAGGCCAACCTCTCGGAATCGGGTGAAATTGAAAGTTTCAGAATCCTCAAACTCTCTTCATATAAAAATCTCTCAAATCGGATGTCAAAAACCCAAATGAAAACCCAATATCTAGGTCTAAGAACTTTTCCCCCAATTTCTACCAAAAATCCAAAATTTAAGGATGAATGTAAGGAAAGATTTATGGAAATTAGTCTAAACCGAGTAAGGATCACTTACCCAAGTTGCCCAGGTGAAAATCCCTTCAAAAATCGTGATCTCCCAAGCTCCCAAGTAAAAAATATGAATTATGGCATAAACTCTCGATTTTGGAAAACTTATATTCTATCCAGATATTTAAAGCATCGCGAACGCGGAGGAAGTTTCGCATTAGCGAAGAAGAAAAATAAAGGCTGCCCAGATGTTCTTCGCGAATGTGGAAGCACACACACGAACGCGAAGAATAAAATATTATGGCCTAGAGATTGCTCTTCGCGAACGCGTGAACTAGTACGCGAACGCGAAGAGTGGACTTGTATAGCTACGGGAACGCGTGATGGTGGATGCGAACACGATGAGGAATAAAGCGGGGCTTCGCGAATGCGGGGAGTGTTACGTGAACGCGAAGAAAAATTTCCAAGTGGTCATCAACAAAGCTTCGTGAACGTGAAGGTCTGTTCGCGAATGCGTAAAGAGGATACCAGAAGCAGAAAACAACAGTTCAAAATAGGAGAAAAATGACCCGTTAAGCATCCGAATCACACCCGAGGCCCCCGGGACCTCAATCAAAAGTACCAACAACATCTAATACCTCATTCAAACTTGCACCAATCCCTAAACCACCTAAAACAACATCAGAAACTCGAATAAATCAAGGATTTAAGCTAAGAACTCCAATTTTTCGTCAAAATACGATTTCGATAAAAAACCTAACCAAACCATGTTCGAATGACCTGAAAATTTACACACACATCTCAAATGACATGACGAAACTACTGCAATTTCCAAAATTCCATTCAGACCCTAGGATCAAAATCTCACTATCGGACTGGAAACTTCAAAAATTCAAACTTGGGCATTTCAAGCATAAATTAGCTACGGACCTCCAAAACACAATCCGAACATGCTCCCAACCCCAAATCACCCAACGGAGCTAACGGAACCATCAAATTTCTATTCCTAGTCTGTCTTCACACTATTTCAACTTCGGTCAATTTTCCAACACTTAAGTTCTCATTTAGGGACTAAGTGTCCCAAAACTCTCTGAAACTCAAAACCGAACATCCCGACAAATCAAAATAGCAGAAATGAACTTGGGGGAAGTAGTTAATAGGGGATCAGGGCATAAATTCCAAAAATGACCGGCCGGGTCATAACAGATGTGCATTGTTTATTGCAGTTAAATAATGTTACTATTAAGAACAAGTACCCGATGCCGCATATTGATGATTTGTTTGACCAGTTGCAGGGTGCTAAGGTGTTCTCTAAGATCGACTTGAGATTGTGGTACCGTCAATTGAATAGTCAGGACTCGGATGTTCCGAAGATTTTTTTTCGTACTAGATATGGCCATTATGAGTGTTAATAATGTCCTTCAGCTTGACTAATACCCCGTCGACATTTATGGATTTGATGAGCATGGTGTTTAGGCCTTATATTGATTCGTTTTTCATTATCTTCATTGATGACATTTTGATCTACTCGCATAGCTTGGAGGAGCATGAACACCATTTAAGAGTGGTACTTCAGACCTTATAGGAATAGCAACTATATGCTAAGTTCTCCAAATGCGAGTTTTGTTTAGATTCTGTGACATTTTTCGGGCATGTTATATCAGCCAAGGGCATTAAGGTGGATCCCAAGAAGATTGAGGCGGTTCAAAGTTGGCCTCATCCCACTTCGGCGACTGAGATCAGGAGTTTCTTGGGGTTAGAAAGTTATTATCGCCAGTTTGTGGAAGGCTTCTTATCCATTACAACACCTTTGATAGATTGACCCAAAAGGGTGCTACATTCTATTGGTTCGATGATTGTGAGGTGAGCTTTCAAAAGCTCAATAGAACTTTGACTACAACAATGGTTCTAGTGTTGCCTTCCGGTTTGGGGATGTATACGGTGTATTACAATGCTTCATGCATTGGCGTAGGTTGTGTACTAATGCAAAATGGGAGAGTTATTGCATATGCTTCACATCAGTTGAAGATTCATGAGAAAAATTACCCCGTGGACAATTTAGAGTTAGGCGAGATTGTTCATGCACTTAAGATCTGGAGTCACTATCTTTATGGGGTGTCATATGAGGTTTACAGTGATCATTGCAGCTTGCACCATTTTTTCAAGCAAAAGGATCTCAATTTGAGGCAGCGCAGATGGCTTGAGTTACTGAAGTATTGTGACATCACCATTTTTTATCATCCGAGCAAGGGGAATATAGTCATGGATGCCTTGAGCCGAAAGGCAGAGAGCATGGGTAGCTTGGCAATCATTTCGGCAGGGGAGAGGCCACTAGCTTTGGGCATTCATTCCTTGGCTAACAAACTTGTGAGGTTGGATATTTTAGAGCCCAACACAGTTCTTGCATACGTCGTTGCCCAGTCTTCACTATTGGAGTAGATCAAGGCTCGACAGTTTGATGATCCGCATTTGATGGTTCTCAGAGAAATGGTTCTACAGGGTGGTGTCAAGGAGGTTTCTATCGATGATGATGGTGCTATGTGACTCCAGGGTCGCCTATGTGTCCCTAATATCAATGGCTTGAGGGAGAGGATTCTAGAGGAGGCACATAATTCTCAGTATTTCATTCATCAAGGTGCTACACAGATGTATCGTGACCCGAGGCAGCATTATTGGTGGCGGTGGATGAAAAAAGACATAGTTGAGTATGTATCTAGGTGCCTAAATTGCCAGCAGGTTAAGTATGAGCACCAGAGGCCAGGCAGCCCACTCCATAAGATAGCTATACTTGAGCGGAAGTGAGTGCGCATTACTATAGACTTTGTAGTTGGATTGTCGTGGACCTTGCAGAAGTTTGATGCAGTTTGGGTCATTGTCGATATGTTGACCAATTCGGAACACTTCATTATAGTTGTGACTACGTATACTTCAGAGAGGTTGGCCTAGATTTATATTCAGGAGATAGTTTGATTGCATGGTGTGCTTGTTTCCATCATATCAGATAGAGGCCCTCAGTTTACTTTGCATTTCTGGAGAGTATTATAGAGTGAGTTAGGGACCCATATAGAGCTCAGCACAATATTTTATCCCTAGACCGACGGGAAGTCGTAGCAGATAGTTCAGATCTTGGAGGTCATACTCAGAGCATGTGTTATTGACTTTGGAGGGAAGTGGGATCATTTCTTACCTTTGGCCAATTTTCTTACAACAAAAGTTATCAGTCCGGCATTGAGATGGCCCCATTTGAGGCTTTATATGGTCGGCAATATCGTTCTCCCATTGGGTGGTTTGAGCCCGGTGAGGCTAAGTTATATGGTACTGATTTGGTGAAGGATGCCTTGGAAAAGGTAAAGTTGATTCAAGAGCGACTTCGCACAGCACAGTCCAGACAGAAGAGTTACACGGATCAGAAGGCGCGTGATTTATCATTTATGGTGGGCGAGAAGGTTCTTTTGAAAGTCTCACCGATGAAGGGGATCACGAGATTCGGTAAGAAGGGGAAGATGAGACCAAGGTTTATAGAATCATTTAAGGTATTAAGACGAGTTGGGGAGGTTTCTTATGAGCTTGATTTACCTCCCATCCTATCAGGAGTTCATCCGATTTTTCACGTGTCTATGCTCTAGAGGTATCATGCGGACTTATCACATGTGCTGGATCGGTCGTTTTTATTTCTAGAACCCTGTTCCCCTAAATAAGACTTCCCGTATGTGATTTTACTGTTTTATGACTTGCGGGGATCGTTAATTCGGGATGTGGAAGGGTTCAGGTTGAAATCGGAATACTTGTTTACTTAAGGTTGGATTTAAAAGCTAAGTTTGACTTAATTCAATAATTTGAGTAAACGACCTCGGGATCGGGATTTCACGACTCCAATAGGTATGATGATTTCAGACTTGGGCATATGTACGGATTGGGTTTTGGACGATCCGGGAGCATTTCGGTGCCTAATAGTGAAAGTTGGCATTTTGAGTGAATTTCATAAGTTTGGGTTGAAGTGGATTTTTACATTCTAGACATTTATTTGGATTCCGAGCCTGGGAATAGCTCCGTATGGTGATTCTGGACTTCGGATCGCATTTGAAAGTGGATTCGGAGGTCCGTAGGTCGTTACGGGGTCATTAGGCGGAAGTTAGAAATTTGAAGTTTTTGGAAAGTTTGGCCTAGGGTGGACTTTCTAATATCAGGTTCGAATTCCAGTTTCGGTAGTTGGAGTAGGTCCATAATGTCATTTAAGACTTGCACACAAAATTTGGCATTATTTCGAGTTGATTTCATAATAATCTAACACGCGAAACTGTTTTTAGAAGTTTTTGAGTTCATAAGTTAATTCATGTGTTTTGGCATTCGATTCGTGGTACTTGATGTTATTTTGGTGTTTCGATCACGCGAGCGAGTCATGTGATGTTTTTAGACTTGTAAAGATGTCTGGTGTAGAGCCCCGAGGGCTTGGGTGAGTTTCAGACATTTGGGAGGATGAGATAACTTCAGTTTTTCTTGTGTTTCTTGGCAGCTCTTGCAGGTCTCGCAAATGCGAGAAATTGTTCGCATTTGTGAACCTCGCGTTTGCGAGATAGGCTTCGCAATTGCGAAGAAGCCTGTCATGGGCAGTGTTCACATTTGCGTCCTCAGCAGTGCTCGTATTTTCGACTCTTTGGTTGCATTTGCGACCTTGGCAGCATAAGCCCATGTTCTCATTTGCGATGGAATTATCACATTTGCGACCTTCACAATTGCAAACTAGGTGTCTCAAATGTGACATCTGAGACTTGTTCACAACTTATTAAATGCTGGACTTAGACCATTTAGCTCATTTCATTTCATTTCTTGGGCGATGTTTGGAGCTTTTGGAAGAGGTCTTTCACCTAACACTTTGAGGTAAGTAATTTCCACACAATATGAGTAAAATACATAATTATGGGTAGATTAAAATGTAAAAATTGGTGAAATTAAGGGTTTAGATGAAAACCTAGGTTTTTGATAAAAATTAGATTTAACCATGAGATTGGTTAAGGAATTTAGTGAAAATAATATATTTGAGTTCATGGGGTTATGGGTAACAACTTTCTTCAAAAAATTTCAGAATCCGGGCACGTGGGTCCAGGGGTGAATTTTAGGGATTCTTCAAATAGGCTTGAAAAATCACTTTGATAGTTAGAACATGAACTTTTGAGTATGTATTGATTCTTTTATATAATATTTGACTAGTTTCGAGTCATTCGACACCAAATTTGGGGGGTTTGAGCACAACCTTGGACTGAAAAGTAAGCTTTGAGACGAGGTAAGTCTCTTTTCTAACCTTGTAATAGGGAATTAACCCCATAGGCGAATTAAATAACTATGTGTACCTTTTTGTAGGGGCTACGTACGCACAAGGTGACGAGAGTCCGTACGTAGCTACTAATTATGCTATTCTCGGGGTAGTCTAGGACCCATATCATGCTATAATTGCGATGTTTGTCCCTACTTGATAACATAATTACTTAAGTCGTATTGAAATTGATAAAAGAATTGTAAAAATTTTAATTTCACTCACTTGAAGTTGTAAATGAGACACTTGAATATTATTGAAAATTTGTGTTTCTTTGAAGTATTTTCTATTTGTGGAGAGGGTCGAATGTCTCGGTAGCACATAGATGCATCTATGATTCATGTTGTTCGACCCTCACCAGTGTACAGTTTAAATATTATGTTGGATCGGACCGTACGACCTCGGCATAATTTGCGCATGATAAATCTTTGGAACTATTCATAATTGATATTGCTTCAATGCCTTGAGATACAAACTATTAAATGATTAAAATTAAACTTGGGACTTAATATTTATGAAAAGAGCATTTACTATTACTTGTTATTGATTTTTCAGCATTATTCATGCAATCCATGCTTAGTTATAATTTTGGCATATTATTGTTAGCCCATAGTAAGTGTCAAAGTCGACCCCTCGTCACTACTTCTTTAAGGTTAGACTAAATACTTACTGAGTACATGTTGTTTATGCACTCACATTATACTTCTGCACTTAAATGTGCAGGATTTGAGGCAGGTACATTTGGGTATCAATCCAGCGTGCACGCTTGAATCCTGGTATGAGACTACATGGTGAGCTGCCCCTTCCGAGCCGTTCTGCAACAGCCGAAGTCTTTCTATTGTTATTGTTCTATCTATTTTATTTCGGATAGTAGAGTAGTGATCTTCTGTATATTCTACTAGTAGCCCATACTCTTGTGACACTAGGTCTTGGCACACACTAGTAGACTCGTGGTTTTGGTTTTTATTCTATGATTATGATTGCACTCAGTTGCTATTGCGTCATTTATTTTAAATTCATTATTTCTCAAATCTTTTAATTTATTAATTACTTGGAAAATTTGTTAAAAATAGGAAATCACGTGTCTAGTTCACAGTTGGCTTGCCTAGCGGTGGCGTTAGGTTCCATCACGACCTATTATAGAATTGGGTTTTGACACTCCTCATTAAGGTCACCATGCGAAAAATCATTGTTTACATCCAATTGAAATATAGGCGAATGTTTCTTGATAGCAACTACAATAAGAATCTTGACTGTGGACATCATCACCACATGCAAAAATATCTCATGAAAATCAATACCCTCTATTTGAGTATCCCATCTGTCAACCAATATATCCTTATAATTCTCAATGCTCCCATGAGCCTTGTGCTTGATCTTATATATCCACTTGCAACCAATGGGATCTTTGCCTGGAGGAAGCTCAATAATAGACCAAGTGCCATTGGATTCTAGAGCCTCAAACTCCTTGGTCATGGCTTCATGCCACTCAAGAATACACGCAGCCTGAGAGTAGGTGGAAGGTTCAGAAAAAGGCTGAGAAGAAGAGGAAGCTGACAAGGAGAAAGAGGGGGAAGAGGAAGGAAGAGAACAAACATAATCCTTGAGATATCCTGGAGGATTATGAGATCTGGAAGACCTCCTCACAGGAGCATCACCAATAGAAGAGGGATGAGGAAGATCAGAAGAAGGTAAAGGGGAAGAAGCATCAGGAGTAGAAGATGGAGAACAAGGTGGAAAGGAAGGAGAAACAGAGGAATGAATGAAAGAAAAATCAATAGGAAGGAAAGAAGGGTAGGTAAAGACAGATGAAGAGGGAAAAGATTGGTAGAGAAAGGAAAAATGTGTTCATGGAATTGAACATCCCTAGACACAAAACAAGTCTTGGAGACAAGATTGTACAATTTATAACCCTTCTTAGCAAAGGGATACCCTAGAAAGACACAAGAAATAAACCTAGGGTCAAATTTGTCCCGATGAACCTTAGGAATAGTAGCATAACATAAGCATCCAAAAGTCCTAAGGTGAGCATAGGATGGGGAAGAACCATAAAGCAATTCGAAAGGGGTTTTATTCTTTAACAGGGGGAAGGGGATATGTTAATGAGATATGTGACAGTTAAAATGCAGTCCCCCAAGAAATAGATAGAGAGCTTAGATAGAAATCATAAAGCTTTAGCAGTCTCAAGTAAATGCCTATGCTTCCTTTCTACCACACAATTCTATTTTGGACTATGGGTACATGTAGTATGATGAATGATGTCTTTAGTAGAAGAAAATATGGAACCAGTGGAACTAGAACCTAGCTCAAAAGCGTCATCACTTCTAACTATTTGAACAGAAGTACGAAAATGAGTTTCAACCATAGCAATGAAAGCTTTAAGTAAGTAAAAATCATTTCTCTTTGTACCCATCAAGTGAGTCCAAGTACCTCTAGAATAGTCATCCATAATGGTAAGATAATACTTAGCACCATGGGAGGTAGGAGAGTGATAAGGACTCCAGGTGTCAATGTGGATTAATTTGAAAAAGAGTAAAGGAGTGAATGGTGCTATCAGGAAAAGAAACTCTGGTCTGCCTAGCTAGAGGGCAAATAGGAAAAGGAAATGATTGTTTAGAGGAGAAAGGGGGACTGAGATCAGAAATCCCTTTTATTCTAGAGAATGGTATATGACCAAGTCTAAAATGACAAATAATATCCATTTTATTAGAAACAGTAGGTTCAGAATTACAAGAAGAAGCAATAGAAGTGCCAAAACCATTACATTCAGAAGAAGAAACATGAAATACAAAAGCAGAGTTGGAAATACATCTTTCAGGACTAATCATGGGGACTTGTAGCTTGTAGAGTCCATAGTCCAGTTTACTAAGAGCCAGTGGCTTCTTTAGAGAAGGGTCCTGTAACACACAGAGATCCTTAGAAAACTGTACAATGCCATTAGACTTATCAACCAACTGATGAACAGAAATCAGGTTGTATTAAAAACTAGGAATATAAAGGATATTGTGAAGAGTGAAACTGGGAAACAAAGTTAAAGAACCAGAGTTTGTAACCTTAACTTTGTAACCATTAAGAAGAGAAATAAGACAAGGAATAGTAAGAGGTTGAATGCTGAAAAGAAGAGATTTAAGAGAGGTCATATGATCAAATGCCCCAGAATCAATAATCCAATCAGAAATACTGTCTTTGGATAATAAAATAGGCTTAATAAGTACACTATGAGTAGCTATCCGACCGAAAAAATGTGCAGATGCCATGAGAGAGTGAGAAGAGTCAGGAGAAATATGAGTTTGTTGCAGAAGTTGAATCGGCTGTGAGCATTGGTCTTTTGTCAAGCCAGAAAAACCAGTAGATGAGTTAGAGTAGCCAGTTTGAATAGCACCACCAGTGGGTTGAGAAACAGATGCCTGAGATGCAGAAGAATCAAGTGCACTATGTGCTGAAGCCTTTCGGGGACCACCACCCTTAGAGAACTTGAAATTTGGTGGATAACCATAAAGTTTATAGCATTTTTCAATGCTATGCCCAGGCTTCTTACAGTATTTGCATGTGATTGCACTCCTCTGACTATCAAAATTCACTCTAGGAATATAAGGTTGTTTAGAAGACCCGGGATTAAAAGAGGCATATTATGAGGAGACATGAGATGCCGTAGACACATGTCTCTGTTTTTCATCACTTAAGGGAACACTATATACTGTGTCAATAGATAGAAGAGGCTTGATCATTAATATGTTGCTCCTGACTAGAACATAGGTGTCATTCAACCCCATGAGAAAATGATAGACCTTTTGTTTTTCCTAGACCTAATACTCCCCCACAAGTGCACTTTTCATCAGAACAGGCAGAAAGAGAGGCTAATTCATCCCAAAGTTGTTTGAGTTTTTTAAAATAAGAAGGAGTACCCTAAGAAATGTGTTCTACCTCCTTCTTTAACTCAAAAACCCTAGCTCCATTATCTTTTCCATACCTGGTCTCAAGTTCCTTCCAAATATCCTTGGCAAACTCAGAGTAGACCATAGTATGATGCGTTTCCTTAGTCACAGAGTTGGCCAGCCATGCAAAAACTAAATCATTGCACCTCTGCCATTGGCAAAGAAGAGAAGACCCCTTTGGAGGTCTCTCAAAAGTTCCATGGATGAATTCCAATTTGTTCCTGAAAAATAGAGCCACTAAAATGGATCTACACCAACTCCCATAACATGAGCCATCAAAAGGCTTGGTGACAGAAGAAGAACCTATTAAATCAGAGGGATGTACATATAGAGGGTAACATGGTTGTGTATAGTCATGAGGGTGAAAAAGAAGGTGACTTGCAGCACTATGGTCAATAGGAGCAGCATTGTCCGTGGAAGAGGAAGATGATATACTCGATGGAATAGCCATCAGATAATACTCACAGTTACACACACGATTTAAAGAAATTCCTGCTGTAAAGCGATAAAACTTAGGGCATACAACTGATGACTAAATAAAAACAATAGAGGAAAGAATATACCACAACTCCTCGCAACCAGAAGAGTACAACCTTGAATAGAAAAAAAAAAATACTCAGGAATGCTCAAAAAAATCCACAAGTGACATCCCCAAATGTTGACCTCAAGCTTGAAGAAGAAACACAACTGAGGAGCTAAAAAAAATGATTTGAAAGAGAGAAAACCAGAAATAAGCAAAAATAGCAACAAAAAAATCAACTTAATCGCAGAGAAAGCAAAAAATGACGATTCCACAAACTGCCGAAATCAACATAAAACTCCGGTGATACTCCCCAAGGATAAATTAGACGATAGAGGACAGCCAGATCTACGAGAATGCATACTCTGATACCATGTTCACAACGAATATTGAGTTGAAATTAACGACATTTGTTCTAGGGTTTGTTATGTTTGAGAGAGAAAGAGAGAGTATTTTATATCTATGTAAAATGAAAATAATACAATGTGTTTTGATACAGACCTCATTCTTCCTTATATTTGGCCCTGCCCAGATTATACATTGTGGGCAGAAAATCATAATCAAATAAGTGGGCTTGGCTTAATACAAAACAATAAAAGCCTAGCTCCTAACTAATCTGGACTGGGGTCAATATTTCCAACAGTAAATTTAACTAATTTAAAAATAGCTTTTAACATACATGACGGATTGCAAAATTTTGCATTTGAAGTTACCAATTTTGCCCAAAATTTGACCGTCAAAGCCTAACTTTCAATATATATTGAATACTTTATGGTGAAAATGTATAAAATTTTATCGTATATCGGCAGTCCCTTAAATGTACCTTTATATTTTATTTAGACACTCGAATTAAGGCATGTTCCAATTGAGCACCTGAACACATGATAAATTATTCCATGTTTGGAAAAATAACTATTGGTATTATTTTTTTACTGAAATGATCATTTTTTATTGAGCGGAGCAATTTCTTAATTGATTATGTTCTTTTTAAATGACTTGTCTTACTTTTATTTGTTATAGCAAAGGCTTACATATGATGTGTCATGTGTACAGAGGTGGACCTACGTGTATGGCAGAAGAGTCACCAGACCCCGTAAACCTCGGAAAAAATTCTGTATATATATATATACCTTGAGAAACAACTTTATATTTGATTAGGCATCCTAAAATGTAAAAGCCCGTTTACGACATTGATAGAATCTGCTATTTTACCTCTGTTGTAGTGTGGGATGTCCTGGGTTCGAGTCCCTACTCCCTCACCTTCAGTATGTCCTGGGTTCGATTCCCTACTCCCTCACCTTCAGTAATTTTCCCCTTTTTAGCTAAAATAATAACTGTAACCTAGAATATTTGTTTATGTCTTGCATTTTTACCTTAGGTTTCATTCCTGTCTCCTCCCCCTCCCACCAAAACCTTTTTTCTTTTAATATTTTTTTTCAACTCTTTTTTGTTTTGATTAAACCTGTGCCTTAAAAGTTCCAATTTACTTCTCTCTTTCCTTTTCCCAAATTCCATACCCAACTTCACCCCCTCACTCACTCATACATGTCAGTCATCACTGAAAGCTTGACGGCATTCGTCGGGACCCAACAACTATCAGTAAAGTTCTCCACTCCATCTATATTAAAGATAATAATGCCTCCATTATTTTTAAATCTTGGGTCAGCCTCTGTTATATAATTAAAAGAGGTGACATATGTGGTTAACTTATCTTCATAGTGTAAACTTGAGAACACTCGCAGAAGCTTTTCCAAAATTTGAATCAGAAGTGTCTAGTAGGAACACTTTATCATGTGTTCAATTGCTCAATTGGGATAGACATTAATTTGAGTGTATAAATGAAATATATTGATAAAAGAGAACTATTACCTATGTGATTGATCGTCGAGCAAAATGGAAAATGAGAATACTTTCACTTCCTTACATATGAAAGTATATACCTTCTGATTAATTTACACCCTATATCTTTGGGATATACCCCTATTTTTCTTCTTCTTTTTCTCCCCTATTATCACTAGACATTTTGCATTTTATGTACTCTCTGTTCTTCCTCCTACGGAGTAAGCTATTCAGTATCTAAAAAACAATGGTTGAAGGGCATTGGATAAATTAAACTGAACATTCTTTTTCTTTTTCTTGGGTTTTAAACAAGACAATTGAGGCAATGAAAATTTGTTTTATTACCAAGCTATCAACTTCTACAATAGAAATAGGTTCTATTATTCTAATTTTATATTATCTTTTTTAATTTGAAATTTATTAATTTTTGATAAAGTACTTCATAGGTTCATATTGCTTTCTGCATTATCCATAATAATTTAAATATGCCAATTAGAAACTACGACTTGAGTTACCAATAATAACTTTAAAAAAACAAAGAGAAGGATTAAAAAGAATTATCAAAAGAAATTATTAGAAAAAGGTAATTACAACATTAGATGTAAAAAATTAAAAGACTTAACAAAAATATTTAAGGTTTCTCATTAAAATTTAACTTTAGTCCACTAATTTTATTAAGCCGTACCAGTAGTATTGAAGAAAACTACCTCTTTCCGTAATAACTGTCCTTTCTTCTCACACGACCAAGCATTTCAATCCGTAATTTCAGTTACTTCTTTATTTATGTAATAAAGCTTAATGAAAACGCTACTTCAAAAAGACATCAAAATTTTCATTACTGATAAGAATGCTTGTAAGGGACTGTCACGCTCTATAACTGGAGGAACATGATCAACACCTGATGCCTTAAACTTACCATCGCGTAAACCATCCTATCAAGACATACAACAGAATCCATGCATAAGCTACGACCAAGGCCGGAGCCAATGTATAAACTTTGAGTTCGTTTGAATCTAATAATTTTGGTTCAAATTCTGTATTTGTCTAAAGAAATCAATTAAACACGTACAAATTATTATTTTAAAACCCAGTGACTCAAAATGACTAAAATTCCGACCCCATAAGCTTCAAATTGTGACTGCATCTCTGGCCACCACAAACATAAAATGGGCTCACCAAAAGCTATTAAGAGGAGATCGAAGCATCCTAACTCGCATGAACGTCTGGTGTGTGTATGTGTCAGTACCTGCATCCACAAATCAACGCCCTGCCCCACAAAGTAGCGTGATTGCATAAAAACTTCATTGTACTCGGTAAGTATCATATGCTCCTTCACTTTAAGGTCGGATGAGAATTTAAAAAGTAATAATGTATATATGTATCGAAGCAATAACATAAATAAAGCATTTCGTCGTCATAGAACGTTTGTGAAACCAATCACATTTTAGAAAATTTGAACATGTGCCAATAGGCCTTCCACAACATACATAAAGCTAACTTTTAAGTGAGCACCTAATTAAGGACACTAAATTAGAACATAATCAGCACATGTATAGTCAGTCACTCATGAAGTCTGCTCGGAGGTATCAATTCGACCGACAAAGCCGTCTCACCATAATGTTGTAATCTGACATTAATCCTACCTGGGGTATCAGCTCGATCGATTTTGCCGTCTCTATCATAACCTCGTATGAATCTGACATGAAGGTGCTAGCATGACACTCCCGAAACACTTTAAGAACATCATTTGGCACCTTCGGCTGTAAACATAACTTTTGAACTTGGCATTCAAGTTCAAGATGTCATTCATATACAGAAAACATGACACCAGTGTTCAAACAAGTCTTAGAGTTCACATGAAATTCTCATAATGTTAGAAAATCTCCATTTAAGTCAAAACATTCATAACATAGCCGAAGAAGTCATGGCAACTCTTATAATGGTCCATCTACGTGCCCTTCTCCACGAAAATACCAAGTCCTTGTCACAGGGTTTGAGCTCGTGACAACTTAATTGACACATCACGTGTTGTGCTCTTACCATTAAGACCAAAGCTCTAAGGACTAAATCATAGAATTATATGGAGTGCACAATCAATTGTCTGGATTTCAGGGATCAGTTCTTCCAATAGCAAATAGCACCAACGCCTGGATGAAAGCTATCTGAGCAAAACTCCTTCCCTGCATCATCAAATGATGGGACTGTTGCGGAAGCCAAATGTATATAGTGTGAATGAGTCACAACTGCTATACCAAAAATTATGGCAGCCACCAATTAATAATTAAGACGATAAAACAACAATAAAAGGAATACCAGAATTTACGAGGTTCGGATAATTTTGCCTACTCCTCGGACACAACCAATATTTTATTCCACTCCAAAATACAAGTGAAATAATACTAAAGAGAGAAGATACAAATGCCTTAAGAAGATAAGAAGACAAATGAGAGGTGTGTTTAAATCCTAAACATTAGGCCTTCTTTTATAGGGAGAAATTCTCCCCCAATACAAGTTCCCCACCGATGTGGGATGAAGACATATTCAATAAATCTCCACCTTGGCGAAATTCCACATCTTCAATTTTATCTCAGTAACAAATTTTGGTTGTGTCTTCATCTTCAATCTTCAGTGTTCAACAATGTTGATCAAATCCAAACAATGTTGAAACTTGACCGCAGTCACCACTTTTGTCAGCATATCAGCAGGATTCTCTGTAGTATGAATTTTCTTCACCGTGACTCCACCTTCTTCTATGATTTCTAGTACGAAATGGTACCAAATATCAATGTGCTTCGTCCTTGCATGATAAACTTGGTTCTTCGCTAATTGAACAACACTTTGACTATCACAAAAAATTGTGATACCTTTTTGTTCAACACCAAGCTCCTTTAGCAATCCTTGAAGCCAAATTGCCTCTTTCGTAGCCTCTGTAACAGCCATGTACTCTGCCTCTGTTGTAGACAAAGCAACTGTTGACTGCAAAGTAGACTTCCAATTAACTGGTGCCTTTGCAAAAGTAAACACATAACCAGTAGTTGATCTCCGTTCATCCAGATCACCCGCAAAATCTGAGTCACAATATCCAACTACAAACTGATTGTCTTCCTGCTCAAAAACTAACCCCGACATCTACAGTATTATGAATATACCGTAGAATCCATTTCACAGCTTGCCAGTGCTCCTTTCCTGGATTATGCATATATCTGCTAACAACTCCAACAACTTGTGAAATGTCAGGTCTCGTACAGACCATTGCATACATCAAGCTACCAACAACATTTGCGTATGGTACCTTTGACATATACTC
>MU754144.1:121846-175545 GCA_026770625.1 Nicotiana glauca
ATATAGTTGATGAAAAGAATGAGTGCTTGATTGTTGCCGAAGAAAAATGTATATAGTGTGAATGAGTCACAACTACTATACCAAAAATTATGGCAGCCACCAAATAATAAATAAGACAATAAAACAACAATAAAAGGAATACCAGAATTTACGAGGTTCGGCTAATTTTGCCTACTCCTCGGACACAACTGATATTTTATTCCACTCCAAAATACAAGTGAAATAATACTAAAGAGAGAAGATACAAATGCCTTAAGAAGATAAGAAGACAAATGAGAGATGTGTTTAAATTCTAAACATTAGGCCTTCTTTTATAGGGAGAAATTCTCCCCCAATACAAGTTCCCCACCGATGTGGGATGAAGACATATTTAACAGGGACAATATTTAAGAAAGAATGGAACTTGGTATAATATAAAAAGCATCTATTAAAAGCAATATGAAACTTCAAATTTTCATTTTTACATTCCATTCAAAGGAAGTCGTTGGAAAAAAGGCTTTTAGCATCTGGAGCTTGATATCAAGATTTTAGAATACCTATAAATGATCTCCTATGCCACTTACAATTCATGTGTTTTATTTACACACCTCCTATGTTATTATTCGCTGATCTCCTGTGCAAAAGGTCTCATAACAAAAATAACATTTATGATGGACTATAAAATCATTTCTTCCTTATTCTGCTAATATATTCGCTTCAAAATAAAAAAATTCTCTTGAAGGGCGTAAATTGTGAATTAGCTCAATATTCAAACAATACCTGTGGACAAATTGGTATAGCTCATGAGAATCAGTTCATTTAATCGAAGAGAACATGCTATAATGTCACAAACATCCTACAAAATTTCAAGATCTTTCTATAAATTCAACATGAAATTCTGAACTTAACAAGTAGATATATTCAAATTATACAGTTTCTTACAAATCTTTTAGGAAATTTCAGAACTATTTGAGACTAAAAAATTTGTGATCTCTAGTTTTATAGCTTCTTCTAAGGCATAAACCAACGAGTAGAAAGCCAACACGGCTGAACTACTTCTTAATATATTGCCTAGATTTTTTAATTTCTTTTTTTTGATAACCCGTGAAATCCCCGAGGACCTAGTGGCGCACAGTTAGAAACTCCGCAGATAATGGGCACGCTCCTCTATTCTTCTCCAATTAAATACCAGGCTTTTGTTTGCGACAAGGTTCAAACCTGTGACATGCACCTTACCCACACATCACAAGTTGCGATCTTGTAAAAAAATCAGATGCTTACAGATGTTAAATTCAAGTGTAGTCTCATCTTTTGTCGATGCTGTTTTAAAAGGGAATCAAGGTCCTTTTGTTTGAACAGCACATGCACCTATTAGGGCCTTTTAGTGGAACTTACCTGCATATTCAAGAAGTGCTAAAAATACATCATTGCCATAAGTTGTGCCAAATTGGCAATCCTTTGGCTTATCATAGATATTAGATGTCAAAAGTTGCATGTAAACTACACAGCAACCAAAAGCATACCTAACTTGGACCCTTCATTTCTATCATTTTCTTCGCCAAAAAAAAAAATTACATTTAGCCTTCATAACTACGCCGTTCATGAAATGCAGGTAATGCTTTTCTTTTAATCCGTAAAATGTAGGGTTGTTATTTGTATATTAGCCTTTAACTTTATAAATGAACAAACACGACATACCATGACTGTAAATTCCCTAGAGTTAATATTCCAGATTCCTAACATGTAACAAAGTCAAGGGATGTCTGTCATTCAAATTTTGTAGGCATGTTGCATCCCCTAAATTCTTTTCTAATAAATTATTTGACTAATTCATTTAGGAGAAAGCAGGCAGAAAACCAGTAACAAAAGCTTGGCTAGACGATCTGGTAAGTTATAAGTATAGAAGGAAAAGAGAGAGCAGAGTGTGTGCGTGTGTGGCTTAGAAGCTTGCACTTAATATATAAAATAAATTAAGGAGTTCACTAATTCTAGATCATTAAATTTGCACACCGGTTGCACCATTATCAGACTTTATTCATAGAAATCCAAGAGGTTGAAGATTTATGAGTCTTACACTGAAAAAGCACCCAAAAGTTGTCTCGTGAAAGTTACTTGAAGAGTCCAACTATATCCTTGTACCAATTGCATCTGCATAAAGTAGAAATACAATAAAAGAAAATGAGAATACAAATCTTATTCGCACAACGAATTGTATAGTTTATACAAAGGGGAGATCCTATACGGCTATAATGGAATACAAAGATATGGACAAGGGATTACTGATGAGTCACTAGAGCTTTTTAAGGTAAACAATCTCTGCAAGATAATGCTAGGAGACAAGAACCAAAACATGCACAGAAAAAAGAAAAATAACAAAGGAAATGCACATTTCATGCGTCAGAAAGAAGAGAATTTCACTTGCTGATGTGATGTCTACTCCACTGCTTACACTGGAGCAACAGGATTTCACGTGAATGAAATTGAAACAAAAAACTGAAGCACAAAAAAGTAGCATCAAGACAAAATTCCGAACGTAAACACAAAACACCCACAGGAAACTAAAGAATAAAACCAAACAAAACTTGGTTTTACTTCACAGTAATTACATATTAGAATAGCAACCTCAAAAGGGAAAGTTCACAACTAGGACTATCAAAGAACAAAGTTGATATAACATGAATTCATTTCAAAAACTGTTGATATGACATGAATTATATCCAAAAATATTGTATGCTGGGTCTATCAAAAAGTTTCTGTATACAGGGTCTTGTCGAAAACCTCATCATCTACAAACTGCTAGCTTTACTAAGTTCTCTCCTCTATAACTGAAGAAAAACGATATTTGTATGCTGGAATCACATTGTTTACTACCACCTCGTCACCGAGCAAGTAGCCAAAACAACAACAACAACAACAACAACCCAGTATAATCCCACTTAGTGGGGTCTGGGGAGGGTAGTGTGTACGCAGACCTTACCCCTACCATGGGGTAGAGAGGTTGTTTCCAAATATACCCCCAGCATCCTTCCCTCCAAGAACTTCCCACCTTGCTCTTGCGGAGACTCGAACTCACAACCTCTCGGTTGGAAGTGGGGGTTGCTTACCATCAGAGCAACCCCTCTTGACAAGTAGCCAAAAGTCATTGGCAAAATAATGACAAGATGCAGAATGAAGTAGAATACCTCCTTAGAATAACACAATTTGTTGCAAAGCCATTCCAGTTCAATGTCAAGACATGATAGTTTTGCTTTCTGTAGCTTCCTTTAGAAAAAAAGAGAAAATCACCAATAGTCCTTGCACGAACAACTTCCACCCTCAAAACAGTGAAACCGACTGGAATCCCGCACAATAATTCTTCTCTTTTCAATTTGAGAGATATATTTGATTGCAGTGTGACAGTCAACGCAGGTCCGTAGATTCTTAAAAACCTTTATCTGTGTCCCTGGTGGAGTAGCAATAATTCCAAAGGCGACTGCAAGTTTTTCACTGTGATAGGAGAGATTTTGCTCTTTCTGTTCCTCTTCCACATCATGCAGCACATTCTCTATGTCAGGGACATATCCCTCTTCTTTCATTCTCCTCCACAGCTCCCCTAAAAAGTCATATATTTCCTTTGACCTAGGATGTGATTTATCACCGACCAAGAAAACGTAGACTTTTCTCTGCAAATTAATCCAACTTATACCTGGCTTCTTCACCACACCTTTCTCTTCCATGACTTGTCTGATTTTTGCCACTTCAGTCCATTTTCCAGCAGTGGCATATATGTTTGCAATGGTAACATAAGTAGCTGCGTTCTCGGGCTCAATTTCAAATAGTGCTTCAGCAGCTTTCTTTGCTAGTTCAACATTTCCATGGACTCTGCATCCTCCAAGCAAGGAAGCCCACAAAAACTTATCAGGCTTCATTGGCATCTGATTAATAATCTCTTCAGCCTCCTTAAATCTGCCAAATCGGCTCAGGAGATCAACCACGCAAGCATAGTGGTCTGAAGTATGGGTTAGACGATGCTTGTTCTTTATTGAGTAAAAATATTCAAGTCCTTCATCAACTAAACCTGCATGAGTGCAAGCAGAAAGAACTCCAACAAAAGTAATATGATCAGGCTGAGTACCAGATTTAAGCAATAAGTCAAAAAACCGAAGAGCTTCATTAGGTTGGCCATTTTGAGCGTAACCATTAATCAATGAGGTCCAAGAAACTACATCGGGCCTTGGGAGCCGCTTAAATACCTTATATGCACTATCTACACTCCCACATTTGGCGTACATATGAACTAAGGTACTTGCTGCAAACGAACAAGGATCAAAGCCAATACGCATCATGTACCCATGTAATTGTTTTCCCAAGTGCTCCGTCGTTTGGTTCGCACATGCATTCAAAACTCCAGCAAAGGTAAAATCATTAGGCCTAATCCCCGACTCCATCAAATGTGAAAACAGCAAATAACCTTCCTCCCACCTCCCATCTCCAAAGTACCTATCGATCATAGCTGTCCAAGACACCACATCCTTATCTTTAGTCCTATTAAAAATATGCCTAGCTTCATCCACACTCCCACATTTCCCATACATGTCACTCAAAGCACTCCAAACAACCGCATCAGAATCCAACCCAGTTCTCACAATATGACCATGAATCTCCTTTCCCAAACGTAAAGACTGAATAGAAGCAGAAGCAGCAAGAGCACTCGAGATTGTGAACTTATTACACTTAAAATTCTCACACCTCTGCATCACTCTATACAATTCCAATGCACATTCAGGCTTATTATGCCTCACATAACCCGAGATCATCGCGGTCCAAGAAAAGTTATCCTTCTCAGGCATTTCATCGAACAGCTTCCTAGCTTTATCAATCAAACCCAATTTAGCAAACCCAGACACCATAATATTCCAAGAACACAAATCCCGCTCAGGCATTTCAACAAACAGGTCGTGTGCATCAGAGGGTCTATCACATTTGCAGTAAAAGTCAAGAATCCGATTAGAAATGACAATCCCAGGTCTAAAACCTGAACATTTCATATTCCTATGAACTCTCTTTCCCTCTTCGAAATCCCGGTTTTCGGTACATATCCTTAAAAGAGTCGAAAAAACTGTAGCTGAAGGACGGGTTTCGGGATGTTCGAGCAGTTGAATGGCTTCTTTTAAACGCCTTTGCTCGCAAAGAATTTGAAGGGCTTCGTTTAATTTGTTTTCTTCACATAACCGCTTAATTAGTTGGTCTTTGTTTGAGGATTCGAGAAAGGTCTTCTCTTTCAAATGGGTTGTTATTTTTGCTGTAGACAAAGATCGAATAGTACATAGTGAATGATTACTAGGTGAAGAAGAAGTTACAAGCTTCAGTGATGCTCTAAGATTTGCTCTCATGGTGTAGTAGTTGTTTTCTCTTAGTGAACTAGTCGTTAATGAATATTGAATTTGAACGATGTTTGGAGTTTCTCTTTTAGGCGCGACAAGACTTCTTTTGGATTTTCCTAGGGGTTTAATGATGCTTTTGGGTGTTTTGGGTGAAGTACACTAAGGTATCGTCTACCACAATGTACCAGGGGAAATAATATATGTATTAACTTTGTGTTATAAATATAACTCTAAGTAACAATATGGAACAAGGAATTAAAAGTAATTTAGTAAAATATGAACAAAAAATGAACATAGAGAGAAGGAAGAGATTTTTTCTTAAATTGTGTGTATTTTTCTATCTATTATAAAGCATTTATATAGGCATGAAAAGTGAAGAAAATGTATCATGAAATATATCATTAAACATTTGAGATGAAGATCATGGAGGAAGAGTAGACATCCACTATAATTTGATATTTATCATGACATTCCCCCTTGGATGTCCATAAATAATATGCCTCGTTATAACCTTATTAGAAAAAAAAACCTATGGGAAAAAATCCTAATGAAGGAAAAAGAGTACACATATTTAGAAATACGCCTTTTGGTTGCCTCGTTAAAAACCTTGCAAGAAAAATCCAGTTGGACAAAAGGTTAGTAAGGAAAAAAGAGAACAACGCGTATTAACTCCCCCTGATGAGAGCATTAGTTCACATCCTCGAGCATTTGCATCTTAATCTTATACACTAGTTTCTTGAAGGTTGACGTGGTAGAGATTTGATGAACAAATAAGCCATATCACTTGAACAAATCTGTTGCACATTGATATCACCATTCTTTTGAAGATCATGTGTGAAAAATAACTTTGATGAAATGTGCTTAAGTGCTTTGCCATATCTTCTTTTATGAATCCTCATTTCAATTAGGCAGGCATGCTGCATTATCTTCATACAAATTTGTGGGTAGTTTGTCACACTTCAAAACACATTTGTCTCGATAAAATGTATTGTAGACCTCAACCATACACATTCTCGACTTGCTTTATGAATAGAAATTATCTCAGCATGATTATATGAAGTAGCCACGATTGGTTGCTTAGTCGATCACCAAGATATGACAATGCCTACACATATAAACACATAGCCTGTTTGAGATCGAGCCTTGTGTGGGTTAGATAAAAACCCAGCACCAGCATAACCAACAAGATCGAGATTGCAATCATTGTCATAAAATAAGCCCATATCGGTAGTCCCTTTTAGATACTGCAATACGTGTTTGATTCCATTTCAATATCTCCTTGTAAGACCAGAGCAATATCTTGCTAAGACATTAGCTGAAAAAGTTATGTCAGGCTTTGTAGTGTTAGCAAGATATATTAGTGCACCAATTGCACTAAGATATGGCACTTCAGGACCAAAAATGATCTTTATTTATATCGAGTGATCTCAGAACCATCGGGATACTCAATGGATGTGCTTTTCCATATAGAATCGCTTTAAAATCTTTTCAATGTATATTGATTGATGAAAAAAAACTTCATCTTTCATATAATCAATTTGTAGACCAAGACAAAATTTTGTCTATCCAAGATCTTTCACTACAAATTCTTTCTTTAAACAATATAATGCTTAGGAAGTTCCCTAGGAGTTCCAATGATATTTAAATCATCAACATACACGGAGATTATAGCAAATTTTGATCTTGATCTTTTTATAAAATACAATGACAAATTGAATCATTCTTGTACCCTTCTTTCAATAGGTACTCACTCAGGCGATTATACCACATACGCCCTGATTGTTTCAATCCGTATAAGAATTTTTGAAGCTTTATTTAATAAAAGTTTTGGAAACCTTAATATGCTTTAGAGAAATTTAAATCCTCCAATGATTTTCATTATACGCATATCAAGTTTTTCATTTATTGCCAGATTAAAACCTGAAATGACTACATCCACCATTAGAGAACATGTCTCCATATAATCAATATGAGGATAATTACTAATTTTTTTGTTCCACAAGTCGTCTTTATGTCTATCCACTTGACTTTTCGTACAAGAAGACATTTATACCTCCATTGGCTTTATACTTTCAGGTATTGGGACTATCCGCCCAACTTCATATTTTTCAAGTGAAGTCAATTTTCATTGCGTATTTTTATTTCGCCAATCATTTATCTGTCCAAATTTCATGCCAGATTTGAGCTCAAGATCCTCGTCAATATTAATAATATTGAGCGCTACATTATGTTAACAATATCATCAACGATCATTTTATATCGTTTCAATTATTACACAATAAAGATATAACTTATTGAGATATCTTTATCTCATTATTTTCAGGTACCTGAGCTTCTCACATGAGGTCTTACGAAGTGTTTTGTCGTGGTGCTCTTCTAGAGCACTTGCCTCCTTATTATGACCATCTTGAATATTTTCCACTCTCCTTTTTCAAGGAGTTTTTTCTTTGGAACCGATTGGTCTGTTACACTTCATGCGTGCCATAGACTCTGTCCCTCATGGACTTTATTCTATTTGGAGCATTAGCAGCTGAAATATGACATTTAGCTTTGGGTCAGCAAATGCCTCTGGCAATAATTTATAATTAATTATCACTTGAACTTCAAGTTCATATTTTCTTGTACGATGATCTATATATATTCATAATAATTTATTTCACGTATCACTTTCTCAGTTGCCCATTTTCTCCCCTAATATTGGGATCACCAATATATTTTTCAACCTTTTTTGGGAACCCATATTTGTGCATTGCGGTGGCATAATTAAATCTTATACATTCATATTTCTATATAGAAATTATTTGGTTCCTAACCCTGAACCGATTGTGATAGGGAGAAATTTTCATAACTTGGCTAGATGCGTACAAGTGCTGTTGTATATTAAATAATACATCTTATACCAAATTTTATTTTTGGGAGTTTTGTTCTCATAACCAATGATTTAGCTATAATTGGAGCCATACAATTTCTTCTAAACCAACTTGGATTTAAACCTGTATTATCAAGATAAATCATCATAACCTATATTATGGAACTGTGCTCTAATAATTTGAGCAAGCAATCTTGCAAAAGCCAAACTGCAAATTGATAACAAATGTACATGTGACCATAAAATAGATACAACTATTAAAGTCATATAATAGTAAACAGTCCATATGGCAGGTGATTGGGACCATATATTTATCACCTTTTATTCGTTCCCGAAATCAAGGGATTCAATCCTAACCTTAACTGATATATCATGAGAATAAGCAGCACAAGAGAATTCTTGAAGGATCTTCTGTTCTTCAATATATGCCAATGTAATTCTCAAGTAATTTTTTTCGCATCATAATTGAACCGGGATGGCCAACTAATATTTGTTTCAGTAAACCTCTAGTTTACTTGATGAACCTGTCCAATCTCCACAAAGCATCGACAGACATAGCTGCTCCATCATCGATCTGAGCTAACACACCCGACTGAACTTCTCTAACTGGCTGAGTTGTTAGAGTCTGAAACTGGGGAGCCATCTGCTTCGGAGTGCGAGTAGCAGGAGTTTGGCTCCTCCTCCAGCCTGAGTGCTACAGGAAGCAAGCCTGCCTAGGTGACACTCTCCATAAGGCCCACTAGACGGACCAGAGCATCCTGGAGTACTGGGCAATAAACCCCTCTAAGATCTAAGCTGGGCCCACCAGAGCTGTCTGGGCCGGAACCTCATCATCAAAGTCTACCTGAGGCTCCGCCGCTGGTGTTGCTACTCTGGGCTGAGCTCTGCCCCTACGGCAGCCTCTAGCACGGCCTCGGCCTCGCCCTCCGCCCCTCGTGGGAGCTGCTGTTGGGTGCTCGAGCTATTTATCGGTGGATGAGGAAGTATGTGTTCTCGCCATCTGCGAGAGAACATAGTAGAAATTCAATTAGCATTGAGAAACCAAACCGCACGACAGGAAAAATGAATGTGAAGTTTTTTTCCTAATTTTGTAGCCTCTGGGGGATAAATACAAACGTCTCTGTACCGATCCCTCAGACTCTACTAATCTTGTCCGTGAATTGTGAGACCTATGTAACCTAGTGCTCTGATACCAACTTGTCACCACCCAGATTTTCCACCCTTGAGAGTCGTGATGGCGCCTACTCATGAAAGCTAGGCAAGATGCGTATTATAGTATCACAAACCCTTTTATTACCTCTTTTTAACAATTTAAATCAACATACGCTCAACAGTGAAATATTAAAGATAAATAAATACATGCGGAAGACGTAATCTGATAACTTAGCAACAATCATGTACGGCAATACCAACATACATCTCTACCCGGAATTCGGTGTCACAATATCACAGACCAACTACGAATACTACATACAAATATCTGGAAAGAAAGGTACAATATGTCTGTGAAGGAAATGAAAACAGAATACAATTAACATAGAAGAGAACGCCGGGCATGCGGACGCCTCCAGGACTACTTCGGCATCTTTGACTGGAGTGAAGGCAGCCACCCAAAGCTACGGTCCAAAAGCTGTCGCTACGCGATCTGCACATAGTACAGAGTGTAGTATCGGCACAACTGACCTCATGTGCTGGTAAGTGCCTGGCCTAATCCCGACGAAGTAGTGACGAGTCTAGGACCAGACTACCAGATAAACCTGTGCAGTTATATAATATGTAGCGGAAAATAAACATAAATAAACAAGTAAAGATAGGAGGGGGAACATGCTGCGGGGGAATATCAATACCAACAGTAATGTAAGAGGAAGGCATAAGGACAACTTAAAATTCACAGCAAGACAATAAGGAACTCGTAAACAATCTACAAACACTTTGTATTATCTACTGTTGCGCGCGCAACCCGATCCCAAAACACAATAACATTGTTGCGGCGTGTAGCCCGATCCATATCATTTATCACTGTTGTGGTGTGCAACCTGATCCATATCATTTATCACTGTTGTGGCGTGCAACCCGATCCAAATATATTCTTGTTGCGGCGTGCACCCCGATCCAAACATAATATTGTTGCAACGTGCAATCCGATCCAAATATAATATTGTTGCGGCGTGCAACCCGATCCAAACATAATATGTTGAGCGTGCAACCCAATCCATATACACAATTCAGCACCAAATCATAATGATAGTCCCGGCAAGGGTTCAATAAAGAAACAACACTATCCTGGCAAGGGAATCGACGGTAAAAGTAAAAATGTCCCGGCAAGGGAATCGACGGTAAAAGTAAAAATGTCCCGGCAAGGGAAACCAGCTATAACCAAACTTATTCTGACATCTAACTTCTTCAACTAGCACTAATATTCGATCATAAGTAATTTCCACGAGAATAATCATATTCCTTGCTCAACATAGAAAATCAACAACTTAGGCGTTCATAGTATTCATTAAGAACACAAAAATTTCAATTTAAGACTCACGGTCATGCTTGACACCAACATATAGATACTCGTCACCATGCTTATACGTCGTACTCAACAAGTAACAAGTAGAAAATATGACACAACTCCTCATCCCTCAAGCTAAGGTTAGACCAAACACTTACCTCGAACTTCCACGACCAACTAAAGCCTCAAACACCGCTTTTCCTTTTGAATTTGGATCCAAATACATTGTATCTAGACATAATCGACTTAATAACATCAATAAATTCTAAACAATCCAATTCCAATGCTTAATTATAGATTTCCTATCATTCTTCCCAAAAAGTCAAAAATTGCCCCTGGGCCCGCATGGTCAAAATACGAGGTTCGGACCAACACCCGAACACCCATTCACCCACGAGCCCGAATATGTAATTAGTTCCAAAACCCAACCCCAAAACGAGGTATAAATCCTAATTATGCAAAAAGCCCTAATTCAACCCAAATCCCTAATTTTCTACCCTTAAGAACATGATTTAAGCCTAGAAATCTAATAGGTGTTAATGGAAACTGAATAAAATGAGTCTAAGATTCAATACCTATGGATTTGTGGTGCAATTATCTTTAAAAAATCGCCCAATGTGGAGTTTGGAAGAAGAAGTTATGAAATTTTGGTGAAATCCCGTATGTTCTGTTACTGTTTAAAACTCACTGGGCAGGCCTTCATCATATTTGCGATAGGCCTGTTGCGTTCACGATGAGTCAGGCCTAGGTGACCTTCACGTTCGCGATCTTAGGCTCGCGTTCGCGGAGCTTTGACTCCTCGATCCTTCACGTTCATGTAGAACAAATGTGAACTCCTCCCCCAGGCCATTAGCCTTACGCGTTCGCGAGTGCTCGCGAAGGGTACTCCCCCCACAACCTCGCATTCATGTCTCAAGATCCGCCCATTCGCGAAGAAGAAACTGGCACCTGAGGAAGTTTCCTTACGCGTTCGTGAGTGGGACCATGCAAACGCGAACAACAAAACCTCTATGCATTGAGACAACAAAAACCTGCAATTTTCATAAGTTTAAAAACCTCTCGAGACCTATCCAAAACTCACCTGAGCCCTCGGGGATCCAAACTCCAACATGTACACTACCTCAAAAACACCCTACAGACTTACTCGTGCATTCAAATCACTAAAATAACATCAACAACTATGAATTTAGCATCAAAATCATGAAATCACATTAAAACTTTAAATTTTCCATTTTTCTCAAATACGGTCTGATTCACGTCATTTCAAGTCCTTTTCTTACCAAATTTCACAGACTCGACTTAAACCACATATAATACATGTACCGGGCTCCGGAACCATAATACGGGCCCGATATCATCAAATTCTAAGCACATTTCATTTTCAAAACTCATAACTAATTCCAGAAAACAACTTTATTTAAAAATTTATTTCTCGGGCTTGGGACGTCGGAATTCGATTCCAGGCATACGTCCAAGTCCCATATTTTTCCACGGACCCTCGGGGACCATCAAATCACGGGTCCGGATCCGTTTACCCAAAATACTGACCGAAGTCAACTTAAACTCATCTTAAAGTCAAATTTCATCATTTTTCATAGATTTTCACATATAGCTTTCCGGCTCCGCGCCCGGACTGTGCATGCAAATTTAGGTAATACTAAAAGAGGTTTTCAAGGCTTTAAAACACAGAATTTGTTTCTAAAACAAGTGATGACCTTTTGGGTCATCACAATTTTCCTATCTATTACAAGGACTTTATATATGCATGAAAAGTGAAGAAAATATGTCATGGAATATGTCATTAGACATATAAATATTTCATTGAATATGTTATTAAGTATTTGATATGAAGATCATGGAGGAAGAGTAGACATCCGCCATAATATGATATTTATCATAAGACTTTGAGATTATTAATCTCTTATTTGATATATTCAACACGAAGTGGTACTACTAAAAGTGATTTGGCCAAGATCGGTTAGTAACCAACGCCGAGTAGACAATGATGGCCGAGGTCAAGTATCAGAAGAGGTAATAGCGGTTATTTTAGTAGCAGGATCTTTAAGTGAATATTCTGTTCAATATTCTCCGGGCTTGTACTTTCAGGGTTAATGGGGGAATGTCCCTTATAAATAGAAATGAAGATAAGGTGAAAGGCATGTAATATTCTCTGATAAGAACACTTTATTAAAAAGCAAACTTTCTCTCTGGATTGAATACAAATATTACCTTTCTGAATAGATTCGATCTTCTATTATTCTGCATCTTTTCCACCAAATCCGAGAAAGGTCCTAACATTCCGACTTTTATCTATCATTCATCATTGTTAGAAGGAGGAATCATCTACTTCATTCAATATTTGGTTAAATATTCCCTTTATTTACTTTAGTGCCATTTATTGTCATTTACTGCTTTGTATTTACTCTTCATTAATGGTCTTAAAATATTAAATGCTCCTTGAATTTGATCTTCTGTTAGTGTTTCTCTACGTTATTCTCATTAATCGATATATATCTGAGGTTATTTATTGTTAACTAAAATTAACACCTCATCATACACATTTAATCAGTTTAATCAAAGATCAATATTTTTGGTCAAACAATTTGGGGCCGTCTGTGGAGATTTCCTAGTTAAAATTTTAGTTTCTTCCAAATGTATAACTAGCCAAAAAAACCATACTATCTTGTACACACAAATCTAACATGGCAGGTAGCGGAGAAGAAAGGATGAAGGCAGTGGCCGACCTCACCGCCAACCTCTTAAATGCCATCAACGAAGTTTCTAAAATGGAAGGTGAACATGTGATTCCAAATGCCTTTCCCAAGCGAAGTGGCTCACCTCTCCCTCATGGTAGCATCACAACATCCCGCGACAAAGGGGCTTCCACGTCCACAACAAAAAAGGCACCACCAACAGTGAAGAAACTACTTGAGGCTTGGCTAACAAACATGCTGACCGGTATCCTCGACAAGTCGCCCAAAAAGCAATCTGAGAAAATGCAACAAGTGCCACTCACAATATTAATAATACAGGTGATGTCGCGCTCGCTTTTTCCCCTCCGCGCGGGGGAGGTCTGGGTTTCAACATTCCATGGGGTGTGATAACTCATCACCTTTTGGGAATTGGGTACTTGAAGAGTCACCACCTAACAAGTTATGGTGCGTTAGGGCACCTAGAGTTATTAACTCTTGGATTGGTTTGCATTACCAGAGATTTAGGGTAAGGGCTCGAAAAAACCTCGAAGGAAAGGTGTTAGGACCCCCTCTTGGTCCATAACTGTGGGTCCTGACCAAACCTATATTCATAAATTAGTCCATATAAATAAACAATTGAATCAAATAGGTTACAAGTAAAGCACTTTGGGTAACTCAAGTAATAGGATAAAGATTTTTTTGAAGAAGTTGTAAAACAAAGGTTTTAAATAGAAAAAGGAATTTTGGTAAAGGAGGGGTCGTAGGTTGGTTAGCCTATAAGATCAACCCATACAATGTCTAGTAAACACTCCTCGATGAGGGGCTACACGTGACATTAGTGCGTAGTCATCATATCCCGTATCTACCCTTCCCATCCCCTTAGTGGTCATTCAAAGCGAGTGTTTGGTCAGCGATCTCTATTGCGTGCTGCTATCCATCCCTTCTTAATGATCCTGGAGGTATTTAGGGCCTCTACCTATATGTGGTTATAGACAGACCCCTAAGGTTTTAAAGATGAAAATTCTAAGGTGACAGGCAAAACAATTAGGACTTTTAGCACATAAGATAAAAGGGAGCATTTAGAGGCTCAAAGTTCCTCCTCAAACAAGGAACATAAACAATACGACTCAAACACAATTAAGGGCTTTTATTAAACAATATCCTTAGGCAGGATGTCTAGGTGAATATGCAGAAGACAAGCAATTTATTTTTTAAACTCAGGAGTAATGAACCTAGCAGTTGCCTATTAGTTTCTTAAAGCCTGTTAGGATCAGAAAAACATTAAGTCATGGAAATAGTTTTAGAATTACAGTTTTGAAAATGCCCTATAGGCTTGCCTAGATGCGGAATACTGATGGCTACATTTTATAATAAGACAGGGTGGATTAACAGACTTTTAAATCCTTATGGGCATGCTGTCTAATAACAGATTAAGGTAGTTTTTTTAAAAGAACTCATTTCAGGGAAACATAAACCACTTATTTAAACCAATTTTAAAGTGAGCTAAACGTTAACCGGATTGAGTTATTTAAACTAAGCTTAGGCAAGATCCATAGGCAGGATTTGATATTATTCCCTATAGGCATGACATCTAAGTTTAATACTGATTTTATGGACTTGCAGGCATGGAAACATATATAAACACTTATTATAATAGGATCTAGGTTAAGTTACATCCTATAGGCATGACATCTACTTGTTAGGCTGATTTTAATACTTGCAGACATGATTTCTATTACGGAATTATTTGAAACCTATAGGCATTATCTCTTACATTGTGATATAAACATGACAAGATGTAAAGCCCTATAAGCATGATTTCTACTTGGTAAGGCAATCAGATTAAAATGTAAAGTCCTATAAGCATGATTTCTACTTGGTAAGGCAATAAGATTAAAATGTAAAGTCCTATAAGCATGATTTCTACCCTATTACCCCATAAACATGCAGCTACCCATCCCTTTCACTAATTACCTCAATATTTATTTACACGTTATTACAGACCATATGAATGATTACATAAGTAAAGAAGAAAATAAGAAGCTATTCTATAGGGAGCCTCCAATTAGGCCTAGATTTCCAAATCTTCCAATAGCCTCAAATGCTTTGTTTACCGTGAAAATGGTAACAAATATTAAATTTGTAAATGGGACTCTAAAAATATGTGATCTATTCTCGAGCTAGTTTGGAAGGGTAATTAGTGCTAAGCATGGAATAAAGCAGTGAGATCGAGCTAGACAGGCGATAGCCGAACCAGTAAGGAACGTTCCCGGGCTTGGACTAAGCCAATAGATACCTCGGGGCCAGGCTTTGATCCTACCACGAGCCTATCGAAGATAGCCTTATCGAGGGTAGTCGGTAGAGGGATAATAGATAAGTATGAATATACAAAGCTTTATACCGTCAATATTGAGCTAAATGATGAAGAACAAATGAAGAACAATAAGATGCTAAGGCGACCTCGGGGTCGGAGAACACAGATAATTAGGAGAAAGAGAGAGAGAGAGAGAGAGAGAGAGAGAGAGAGAGAGAGAGAGAGAGAGAGAGAGAGAGAGAGAGAGAGATTATTGTTTAGTGGAGAAATGGAGCAACATTAGTCAATTACAAGGTGGTGTGAGTCCCCTTTATATAGGCGAGGGGACTCAACATAGTACAAGTATAGTAATTGTAAGAGTACAAGGATGGGACAACATGACACAAGACCTCGGGTAGGCTCTATGTATGCCGGATTCGTCAGTTGAAGCCATGTGCCCAGGGGATTTCCTCCTTTGTCTTGGCTTCGAGCCTTGATTTCTTCAAGCTGGACCTCAACGAGCATTGAGGCTGGGAACTCGATCATGGCTTTCCACCCTCGACTTCTCAAGGAAAACCTCCGAAATGTCCTTGATAGCAAAAAATCAAATCTTCTTATTTTTTTGCGTACAGATAGTCTCCGTGTTTCTCATGACGAAGTGAAGGGAAATGATTTTGACACTCGACTTCTCAAGCTCTTTTTGGCGACATTATGTTGGTGATTCAAATCGCAGCACAATCTTCTATGGCAGATGGCGTATCTCGTAGGTCTCTGTTCGATTTCCTGTCATTTTTGCTTCCCTCTTGGTGCTTTGTTTGCTCTTATATCCTTTAGGGGGTTTTAAATGCTTTCTTTCGCTTACGAGCCGTCGTAGTTCACCATAGTAGCTTGTTCTGGTCTCCAACTAGTTGGCTAGGCTCTTCTGCGATTTCTTTTGTCGCACTTAGGCTTGGCGAGGGACCGACCAGATTGGCTCGAGCAGTCAGGGCCCGCTGGTTTGTTTGGAGATCATGCGTCAAATTTCGGGGCTTTTAGGAACGCTACCCTTGATGAATGATATTTTTGGGTGCCTTGATGTGTCCTACTGATCTTAAAGTAGATAACTTTTTCGGGGAGTGTAAGGTTGGCTCCCGTTTGTCGAGTTTGCCTGTGTTTGGGGTGCTTCTTCGGGACCTCATAGAGTTTTAGAGATCCGAGCTCCTGGGGTTGACTCCTTCACAGAGGAAATCGCGGGCCTGGGCTCATGCCTCACGTCTGATACTGGTGCTTCGGAGCTCATCGTGACCCTGTTTCATGGGGGCCGAGGGCTCCGAACGCGTAACGTTGTCTCTAGTCATGGAGATAATTCAGGCAACTTACCGAGCTTAGCTGTTTGTTGGAGAGCACTTCCTGAGTTGGGCATCAACCCGTTGATTCGTACTGAGGCTATTAGCTTCTTGGAGCTTTACATCGAGCTGGCGACTCGCGGTTGCCTTATGCATATAAGAGGGGTGGCTTCGGCCTATCTGCGAGATTTCACTATTTTTTGGGTAGCTGCTCTCCTGTTTCAGCATAGAGATTCCTATCTTTTTAGAGTGCAAAAAGCGTAGGTGCTTTATTACTTTGTTTTGTCAGTTCTGCCATAGTCATGGCGACCACCTCGGAGCCGGTACGACAAAAGGCGGAAAGTGCTGTCCCGGTCCTAGAGAACTGAAGGATTTTGTACTGGAGATAGCGTCTTTAATAAGAGAGGAACATCTAGAGATTGCGAGGCGATACTGCGGGTGGAGCAAGGGGCGACACTGTAGGTGTTTGCCCTCGATGAAGGCATCGCGGACTCTACTGATGGGTTCCTGAGCGTGTATTTGTACCCTTTTGCATTTGGCCCTCTTGATAAGGTCATGCTCGACATTTGCTTAAAGTATCGAGTTACTCTGGCGCAGATTCATTCGTCGTTTTGGCGAACGATGCTGATGCAACCCAAAACATTTTATGGAAATATCATTTCGAGTATTTAAGGCATAATAACTTGGATGAGTTTTTAAAATAGTGGAAAATAAATGACTGAGTTCAAATACATAATTAAATCAGTGAGGAATTATCAACAACAATCCCCGAAGGGTTCAAATAATTGGCACGAAGCCCAAATATAACAATCAGCCCAAATTATGATGATAACAAGTAATTTCAGTCAAATACGCAGTAAGTTCATCAATTGGGATGGACCGAGTCACAATCCCCAATGGTTCTCTACCCCATACTCGCTATCTGGCATGTAAGTCACCTCAATATAGCACTATGATGTGCAAGTACAGGGTTTCAAACCCTCAGAATATCATTTACAATCATTACTCACCTCGAACCAGCAAAATCTCTAGCTCGCGACTCCTTTTCTCCTCAAATCGGCCTCCCCGCACGTCGAATCTAACCAAAATCAGAGCGAATACATCACAATATGCTAAGGGAACAAAGCCCAAGCAAAAACAATCAATAACGGGCAAAAATCCCGAAATTACCAAAACCTGAGCCCCGGGCCCACTTCTCAAATCTTAGAAATTTTTACATTAATGGGTTCCTTATCTCGGCACGAGTCTATACATATCAAGAACCCCCAAATCCGAGTTCAAATGACCCATCAAATCCCCAAATTAATTTTTAAAATCTCAAGCCCTAGTTCTTCAATTTTAGGCTTAGTTTTCATGAATTTCTTGGTGGATTTCACAATAAAAACGAGTTTTAAGACCAACATTCTTACCTCCAATCGATTCCCCTCAAATCCCTATTTAATATCCACTAAGAAGCTTTCAAAATGGGCAACCATGGAGGAAAAATGACCCAAAATCGCCGATGAAAAGATTTAAAACATTCTGCCCAGGTCCTGTAGATCCTTCATCGCGTTCGCGGCTACTGCCTCGCGAACGCGAAGCACAATAATTAATTTCTCAATATTAACCCTATGCGAGCGAGATTCACATCGCGAACACGATGCTTCAGCTTTGCTCTCCTACGCAAACGCGACAGTGCACCTACGAAAGCGTAGCACTATTCCACTTCAAATCCACTGACTCGAATCCTTCTACGCGAACGCATATAAGAACCCGCAAAAGCGATACACTGAGATCACACATCTTCGAGAATGCGATGCCTGCTTCGCGAACGCGAAGGCAAATTTCACACCCACCTCCGCCTACTCTTCGCGAACGCGAGAGAACTAATGCGAACGCAAAGAGATAAATTGCTGCAACTGCTGGGATAAATTATCTGCAACTTTTCGACATAGAATATAACCCGATAGACCATCCGAAGCTCACCTGAGACCCCCGGGACCTCAACCAAAAGCACCAACACATCCTAAAACCTCGTTCAAACTTGTTCCAATCATCAAAACACATCAAACAACACCCAAACCATCAATTTACATTAGATTCAAGCCTAAGTTCTTCTAAAACTCCCAAAACATGCATTCGATCAAAAACCCAACAAAACAACGTCCGAATGACCTGAAATTTTGCACACACATCACAAATCACATAACGAAGCTACAGCAATTCTAGGAATTCCATTCCGTCTCCCGAATCAAAATCTCACCTATCAACCGGAAATCGCCAAAATACTAACTTCGCCAATTTAAGCCTAATTCTACACCGGACTCCCAAAACTAATTCCGATCACGCTCCTAAGTCATAAATCAACCCACGAAGCTAACCAAATCATAAAAAATCCGATCCGAGCTCGTATACCAATAAGTCAACTCTTGGTCAACCCCTTTCAATTTCAACTTTTCAACTAAAATTGTTCTTTCAAATTCATTTCAAATTTTCCTGAAAACCAAAACCAACGATCTTCATTAGTCATAATACATAGCACGGGGAAAGTCATGCCCGAGAACTGGCTATCAAGGCGCAAAAGCTCAAAATGACTGGTCGGGTCGTTACATACTCCCCCACTTAAACACACGTTCGTCCTCGAACGTACTTAGAGCTGTCCTAAAAGCCCACCAACCGCTGAATAACCTTATCATGCATATACTCGGGGGTGATCCCACGTCACCCTATCTTGCATAGGTCCGATAACACAACATAGCTGAAATTTCACAACCCATCTAGTCCATAAATCATAGAACCACATTGCACTTTCCGAAATCATTCACAAGACCAGAACCTTACATCTATACTCATAATAAGCCTGAACCAGCTGTAATAACCATACTTGCTACCTCAGGTGCAATCATATGATATACTACATAACCCAAACACTCGAAATGATAACTTCGATTCACAGCAGTTGCCCACAACACCCGAATACCGATAGAAAATTTCTTATCAACTAAGGTCTTATTCCAACACTTTCTTATACTGCCAACGGTAAATGAAACACGCAATAAACCGTAATCTATTTCTTAGATCAACTATTCATGAAGCCACTTCCCTTTTGACTAATACCACAGCAGATTCTGAGCCGAACCTCGATTTTATCCTTCCATCAAGCTAAAATCAAATCCATTCATATTCATTAATGACCCCAATGATCACCTCAAATCCAACACACCACTCTGGTGATATGACATCTCAATACAGGCCTAAGCCACAACTTGCATAATACGCACATCAATAAGAAACAGTTGGAACATACTCAAATTATGAAAAAATGACTCAAACGAAAGAGTTGTACCTCAAGCTCATCAGTACCATCACAACACAAGGCTGAGACCCCATCTCACATCATAGAAATAGTACACCCGAATCTACCCCGAAAGATCATATCTCCACTTGGCCTCGCTACAATGCGCGATCCTATCCAAACACTGTTACACATGAAACACCTCAAGTCACTATGCTCAAAATCGACAGCCACGCATAATTTGATATTTGGAACCAAAGCAATTAGTTATACCCATGGTGAAACAAATAACATATGACACGCAACCCGATAGGTCATAACCAATACTCTATTTGCCGAGAAATACCCAATTACTCTTCCCGCTCGACTTTCACTATGAATCCCCAATAGAACCGCACTACATGTGCCCATAACCAGCGAATCATAATGTCTCGCAGCACAAAAGCAATTCATAGACCTCCCTAGATCATTAACAAGCTCACTAATAATCGAATCAACCTATCCCTTAACCATAAAATTTGGGGGCCAACTGTGACGACCTGGCCCGTCGTCACATGAGTTACTGCCCCGTTTCCCCCATATTCTATTTTTCTATGATTTAATATCAGTATTTGAGTTGATCGGATAGAGTTAGATTTATTTTAGTTAGAAATGAGGCACTTAGCCTCTTGGAAGGAAGCTTGTTGTGGAAAAGTCAATCGGATGTTGACTATGTAGTTAGAGGGCTCGGATGTGAATTTCGATGAATCGGTTAGCTTCTAGGGATGATTTGTGACTTAGGAGTACGATCGGAATAGAATTTGGAGGTCCGGTGTAGAAATAGGCTTGACTTGGCGAAGTTGAAATTTTGGCGAATTCCGGTTGATAGGTGAGATTTTGATCGAGGGTCGGAATGGAATTCCGAGAGTTGCAGTAGCTTCATTAGGTGATTTGGATATGTCTGCAAATTTTCAGGTCATTCGGATGTTGTTTGGTCGGGTTTTTGATTGAATGTGCATTTCGGAAGTTTTGATGAAAACTAGGCTTGAATCTGATGTATTTTATTGGTTTTAGCATTGTTTGGCATGTTTTGAGGATTGGAACAAGTTTGAATAAGGTTATGGGATGTGTTGGTGCTTTTGGTTGAGGTCCCGGGGGCCTCGGGGTGATTTCGGATGGTTAAACGGGATTTTGAAGCCTTTTGTTGCAGTCAGATTTTTCAGTCTTCTGTTATTTTCGCATCTGCAGAAAAGGAGCCGCTTAAGCGGTTCCGAAGATGCGGTGGGGAGCCGCAGAAGTGGACAGTTGTGGCCCAGGGGATATTCCGCAGAAGCGGAAGAGGGGTCGCTTTTGCGGGACCGCAGAAGCGGTAGGAGGAAAACCACATAAGCGGTGTTTGGATCGCAGAAGCGGTCCCAGGAGTTTTTAAGTTGGACCGCATAAGCGGTCAAGTTGCCGCATAAGCAGGACCGCAGGTGCGGCCAGTGGACCGTAGAAGCGGAAAACGGACATGTGTTATAGTGAACAGTGTTCACGAACTTGGAAAGGAAGAAAACATTTTGGACTTCGAGCAAAGCGGGTTTTTGGGCGATTTTGAAGAGGATTCAAAGGGGTTTCTTCAGGTATGAATATATGGACTCGGATTATGATATTATGGTGTAAAAACATGAATTAATCATGGAAATTCAAGGAATTAAAGGGTAAAAATGGAGGTTAGGGCTTGAAACCTAAGAGGGTTTAAATTGATGATTTGAGGGGTCAAATGGACTCCGATCCTTGTGTATTTTATATGCACGGACTCATGGTGAGACGAGGAATCCAGTGATGTGAATTTCGTAATTTTTCAAGAAGCGGGCCCGGGGCTCGGGTTTTACCAACTTCGTGTTTTTGGGGTGTTTTTCGAGTTCTTTCAATTGGGTCAGGTCTCGTTATCTTATTTTAACGTGTTCCTTGTAGTTTTGGTTAGATTCTACACTCAAGGAGGTTGATTTGCGAGGGAAGCACAAGGCGAGCTAGGATTTCGGCCGGCTTGAGGTGAGTAATGGTTATGAATGATGTACTGAGGGTTTGAGACCCCGTATTTGCACTATGCGGTGCTATGTTGAGATGAGATACGCGTCGTATGATGAGCGTGGTGATGTTACTGCTAGGGATTTGGACTTGATCCATCCCGATTGATGACTTACTGTACTTTTTGACTGAGACTGAGCTTATATCCGTATGTTTTGGGCTAGTTGCCATGCTTGGGGCCTCGTGCCGATCTGTAGAACCCTTAGGGGAGTCTGTTGAGATAATTGACCACACTTCACCTGTTGAACACATACTCTCAGTCGTGCCCTTAACTGTAAAACATAAAATGAACCGGTCTTAGCAAATTGCACTCAAAATGAGAAATACCTAGGGTTGAATACCCTGTCTTAGCTGAGTGGGCCCGAGAGGCCAAGTCTATATTGACTGAGAGGGGTCAAGGACCCCATAGTGAGGGTATTTGACATATACCGGATTGGGCTGCACGCCGCAGCAATATATACATACACATGTATTGGGTCACACTGCACGCCATAGTAGTATATTATATGGATCGGACTGCACGCCGCAGTGATATATTATATGGATCGGATTACACGCTGCAGTGATATATTATGTGGATCCGACTGTACGCTGCAGATTATAGTGCTTGGGCTGAAAGAGCCCCTCCATAGTTTGCACACACCCCCAGTGAGCGCAGTCGACTATTATTATTGATCGGGCTGCGCGCTATAGCATTTTATATATTATATTGGATCGGGCTGCATGCCGCAGCAGTATTAGGTGTGGTTCGGGCTGCGCGTCGCAGCAGTGTCGCTATATTGTCGGACTGTAGGAGATTTTTACAAGTTTTCCCTGTTTAGCAAATATTTATTGCCTTTACTGTTGATTATAGAACTGTGTAGTGTTCTTACAGGATTTCTTATTTCAGTTGTTATTTATTGCTATTACTCACTGAGTTGGAGTACTCACTTTACTCCCTGCACCCTGTGTGCAGATACAGGGATCCCGGAGGCTTAGCTGAGATTATTTACTGCTGCGCAGTTCAGTATCGGAGTCATCGAGGTAGCTGCTGGCGTCCGCAGGACCCGATTCTCCTCTTATCTTTCCTTTACTTCCGCATCTAGATTTCCTTTGTATAGGATATTGATCAGTTGTATCTACAGGTTCTGACTTGCGACGCCAGATCTATTATGGGCTGTTATTGCTATTATTGTGGTTTCCGCACTATTTCTATTATTATCAAACCGAGAGGTTATGCTTAATTGGCATCTTAAGTTTAATAATTGGGTTGGAAGTGTTCAAATGGTTGGGCTTGACTAACAAGGTGTTGGGTGCCATCACAATCGGGGTTTGGGTCGTGACAAGTTGTTATCAGAGCCTAGGTTACCAGGTCTCGCGAGTCATGAGCCGGTTTAGTAGAGTCTCACGGATCGGTACGGAGATGTCTGTACTTATCCTCGGGAGGCTGCAGAACCTTTAGGAAAAACTTCATATTCTTGAAATTCTTGTCATGCGACTTTGTTGATCCGAGAACTAAAAACTTCTGTATTCTATTCTCTCGCAGATGGCGAGAACACGTATTATCGGACGTGGCGGACGACCACCATTGCCACCCACTAGAGGCCGTGGACACGGTCGTGGTCAAGGCAGAGCAGTAGGGCAGCACCAGTTGACCCACCCAGTTGCCCCCATTCAGGATCAGCCTCCAGCTGTAGAGACTCCAGCAGCACCTACTCAGGCACCAGCTGTGCTTATTGTGATTCTGGGTCTTCAGGAGGCCCTAGCTCAGATTTTATCGGTTTGCACTGGCCTGGCTCAGACAGTCTCGGCCACTACTGTCGTAGCTACATCTCAGATCGGAGGTGGTAATTAGAACCCCGCAACTCGCACTCCTGAGCAGGTAGTGTAGGGTTTGCAGACACCAGAGGCGCCACCAGTTCAATAGGTTGCCCCAGTTCAGCCAGTTGCCCCAGTTCAGCCAGTTGCCCCGGTTCAGGGTGATGGGGTTCCAGTGATACCAGACGATGAGCAACGTCGTCTTGAGAGGTTTAGCAGGCTTTCACCTCCTACTTTTAGCGGTATTCCGGGCGAGGATGCCCAGGGGTTTCTCGACAAGTGTCGACGTATGCTTCGGACAGCAGGGATCTTAGAGTCGAGCGGGGTATCATTTACCACCTTTCAGTTCTCAGGAGCAGCCTTTACATGGTGGGAGGCATATGAGCAGCGTAGGCCGGCAGGTGCAGCGCCGTTGTCATGGCAGGAGTTCTCCACTATTTTGGAGAAGTGGTACCACGGTCGTAGAGGGAGGAGCTGCGTAGGCAGTTTGAGAGGCTTCGTCAGGGAGATATGTCTATGATACAGTATGAGGTGAGATTCTCAGAGTTAGTTCGTTATGCTCCATGGATAGTTCCGACTGATCAGGAGAGGATTAGACGGTTCGTGGACGGGCTCATTTATCCCATCCGTATTCTGATGACTCTAGAGAGGATCCCGAGACATACCTTTGAGGATGCAGTGGATATTGCTCGTGATATTGAGATGGCTCGCCATCAGGAGAGAGAGAAGAGGGAGGCCAAGAGGCCTCGAGGATCAGGCAGCTTCAGTGGTGCTCCGTCTAGGGGCCAGGTTCAGCAGGGCAAAGGTCGTTCTTTCAGGCCTCCTCAGCCAGCTCTCTTAGAGTACCGTAGGTCATCTTCTGGTCAGGGTTATCAGGGCTCTCAATAGAGTCAGCCATCTCTTAGTGCACTTCCAGCGCAGCGTTCGTCTCATTCCCCATCTGTTCAGGGTTCATCCCGGCCGAGTGCATCAGCTAGCCACTCTGGCGCGAAGGGTTCCCTTCAGTCCCAGTCCCCAGCACCCGGGAGTTGCTATGAGTGTGGTGAGTTTGGGCATATGTGGAGGGAGTGTCCCCGCCGTGCATCCAATTCATCTCCGTAGAGGGGCCGGCCCTCATCTTCTGGCCCAGTATCTCCAGCACCTGCCCCGCCGGCTAGGGGTGAGGGTCAGGCAGCTAGGGGTCTCTCTAAAGGGGGAGGCCGATCGGGTGGTGGTCAGGCTCGATTCTATGCTCTTCAGGGCCGGTCAGATGCTGTTGCTTCGGATATTGTTATCACAGGTATTATTTCAGTCCGCCACAGGGATGCCTCAGTTTTATTTGATCCCGGTTCTACTTATTCCTATGTATATTCATACTTTGCACATCATTTGGTACGACCCGGGGGTATCTTGCTTTACCTGTGAATGTATCTACCCCGGTGGGCGATACTATCATTATGGACCACGTATATCGGTCCTGTCTTGTTACTATTGGGGGTCTGGAGACCCGAGTTGACTTGCTGCTATTGAGCATGGTAGATTTTGATGTTATTCTGGGCATGGATTGGCTATCTCCGTGCCATGCTATTCTAGACTGTCACGCCAAGACAGTCGCATTGGCTATGCCGAGTATTCCGGGGATCGAGTGGCATGGTATGACTGATTATGTACCCAGCAGGGTAATCTCTTTCTTGAAGGCCCAGCGTATGGCTGGGAAGGGATGTTTATCATATTTGGCATTTTTGAGAGATGTTGAAACTTAGGCTCCCAGCCTTGATTCTGTTCTCGTTGTGAGGGATTTTTCGGATGTGTTTCTAGCGGACCTACCGGGCATGCCACCGGATAGGGATATTGATTTTGGTATTGACCTGGTGCCGGGCACTCAGTCTATCTCTATTCCTCCCTATCGTATGGCACCAGCTGAGTTGAAGGAGTTGAAGGAGCAGCTCCAGGAACTCCTAGATAAGGGGTTTATTCGTCCTAGTGTGTCACCGTGGGGTGCACTGGTCTTATTTGTGAAGAAGAAAGATGGATCAATGAGAATGTGTATTGATTACAGGCAGCTGAACAAGGTGACAGTGAAGAATAAGTATCCACTACCCCGTATTGATGACTTGTTTGATCAGCTCCAAGGAGCGAGGGTATTCTCGAAGATTGATCTTCGTTCAGGCTATCACCAGCTAAAGATTAGGGATTCTGATATTATGAAGATAGCTTTCAGGATGAGATATGGGCATTATGAGTTTCTAGTTATGTCTTTTGGGCTGACTAGTGCCCCAGCTGCGTTCATGCATTTGATGAACAGCGTGTTCCGGCCGTATCTAGATTCCTTTGTGATTGTGTTTATTGATGACATCCTGCTGTACTCGCGTAGCCAGGAGGAGCATGCTCAGCATTTGAGAGTAGTATTGCAGAGATTGAGAGAGGAGAAGCTTTATGCAAAGTTCTCCAAGTGCGAGTTCTGTCTTGGGTCCGTGGCTTTTCTGGGACACGTGGTGTCCAGTGATGGTATTCTAGTGGATCCAAAGAAGATAGAGGCAGTGCAGAGTTGGCCTAGACCGACCTCAGCCACTGATATTCGTAGTTTCCTTGGGTTGGTAGGGTATTATCGCCGGTTTGTTCAGGGATTTTCTTCTATTGCGTCGCCCTTGACCAAGTTGACTCAGAAGGGTGCTCCATTTGTGTGGTCCGAGGAGTGTGAGGAGAGCTTTCAGAAGCTCAAGACAACTTTGACTACGGCTCCAGTATTGATATTGCCATCAGTTTCAAGTTCTTACACCGTGTATTGTGATGCCTCAAGAGTTGGCATCGGATGTGTGTTGATGCAGGAGGGTAGAGTTATTGCATATGCTTCTCGTCAGTTGAAGCCCCATGAGAAGAACTACCCTGTGCACGATTTGGAGTTAGCACCTATAGTCCATGCTCTGAAGATTTGGAGGCACTACTTGTATGGCGTTTCTTGTGAGGTGTATACTGATCATCGCAGCCTTCAATATCTGTTCAAATAGAAGGACCTTAATTTGAGACAGCGGAGGTGGCTTGAGTTGCTCAAGGATTATGACATTACCATATTGTATCATCCGGGGAAGGCCAATGTAGTGGCCGATGCTTTTAGCCGGAAGGCGGTTAGTATAGGCAGCTTGGCATATATTCCAGTTGGGGAGAGGCCCCTTGCAGTTGATGTTCGGGCATTAGCCAATCGGATGGTGAGATTAGACATTTCAGAGTCGAGTCGGGTGTTGGCTTGCGTTGTTTCTCGGTCCTCCTTGTATGACCGCATCAGAGAGCGTTAGTATGATGATCCACATTTGCTTGTCCTTAAGGACAGAGTTCAGCATGATGATGCCCGAGAAGTGACTATTGATAGTGACAGTGTATTGAGGATGCAGGGCCGGATTTGCGTTCCCAATATGGATGGCTTCGGGAGTTGATACTAGAGGAGGCCCATAGCTCGTGGTACTCCATTCATCCGGGTGCCGCGAAAATGTATCAGGACTTGAGACAGCATTGCTGGTAGAGAAGGATGAAGAAGGATATTGTGAGTTATGTAGCTCGATGTCTCAACTGTCAGCAGGTCAAGTATGAGCATCAGAGATCGGGCGGTGTTCTTCAGCGTATGGTCATTCCTGAGTGGAAATGGGAGCGGATTACTATGGATTTCATGAGTGGTCTCCCTCGAACTTCGAGGAAGTTTGATTCAGTTTGGGTGATTATGGATAGGCTGACCAAGTCCGCGTACTTCATTCCAGTATGTACTACTTACTCATCGGAGCGGTTGGCAGGGATCTTTATTCGGGAGATTGTTAGGTTGCATGGAGTCCTAGTGTCTATTATCTCGGATAGGGGTACTCAGTTCACCTCTCAGTTCTGGAGGGTATTTCAGCTGGAGCTGGGTACGCAGGTAGAGTTGAGCACAGCATTCCATCCTCAGATGGACGGACAGTCCGAACACACTATTCAGATCTTGGAGGACATGTTGCGTGCCTGTGTTATTGATTTTGGAGGTTCATGGGATGAGTTTTTGCCGCTTGCAGAGTTTGCCTACAACAAGAGTTATCAGTCGAGTATTAAGATGGCCCTGTATGAGGTGTTGTATGGTAGGCGGTGTAGATCTCCTATTTGATGGTTCGAGCCTGGTGAGGCTAGATTGTTGGGGACTGAGATGGTTCAGGATGCTTTAGAGAGGGTGAACTTGATCTAGGAGAGGCTTCGTACAGCTCAGTTGTGCCAGAAGAGTTATGCGGACCGAAAGGTTCGTGATGTGTCGTATATGGTAGGCGAGAAGGTCTTGTTGAAGGTTTCGCCCATGAAGGGTGTTATGCGGTTCGGGAAGAAAGGGAAGCTGAGCCCGAGGTTCACTAGGCCTTTTGAGATACTCAGGAGGATTGGAGAGGTGGCATATGAGCTTGCTTTGCCACCCAGCTTGTCTAGTGTGCATTCGGTATTCCATGTGTCTATGCTCCGGAAATATGTTGGGGACCCGTCTCATGTGTTGGATTTCAGCACGGTTCAACTAGACGGTGATTTGTCATATGATGTTGAGCCGGTGGCTATTCTGGGTCGATAGGTTCAAAAGTTGAGGTCCAAGGATATTGCTTCAGTGAAGGTGCAATGGAGAGGTTGGCCCGTGGAGGAGGCTACTTGGGAGACCGAGCAGGAGATGCGGAGTAAATATCCCCACCTATTTGAGACTCCAGGTATGTTTCTTCACCCGCTCGAGGACGAGCATTTGTTTTAGTTGGGGAGGATGTGACGACCCGGCCCGTCGTCATGTGAGTTACCACCCCGTTTTCCCATATTCTATTTCCCTATGATTTAGTATCAGTATTTGAGTTGACCGGATAGAGTTGGATTGATTTTAGTTGGAAATGAGGCACTTAGCCTCTTGGAAGGAAGCTTGTTGTGGAAAAGTCAACCGGATGTTGACTATGGGATCGGATGTGAATTTTGGTGGTTCGGTTAGCTTCGGGGGATGATTTGTGACTTAGGAGTGCGATCAGAATCGAATTTGGAGGTCCGGTGTAGAAATAGGCTTGAATTGGCAAAGTTTGAATTTTGGCAAATTCCGATTGATAGGTGAGATTCTGATCCGAGGGTCGGAATGGAATTCCGAGAGTTGCAGTAGCTTCATTAGGTGATTTTGGCTATGTCTGCAAATTTTTAGGTCATTCGGACATTGTTTGGTCGGGTTTTTGATTGAATGCGCATTTCGAAAGTTTTGATGAAAACTAGGCTTGAATCCGATGTATTTTATTGGTTTTAGCTTTGTTTGGCATGTTTTGAGGATTGGAACAAGCTTGAATAAAGCTATGGGATGTGTTGGTGCTTTTGGTTGAGGTCCCACGGGCCTCGGGTTGATTTCGGATGGTTAAACGGGAGTTTGAAGCCTTTTGTTGCAGTCAGATTTTTTAGTCTTCTATTTCCGCATCTGCGGAAAAGGAGCCGCTTAAGCGGTTCCGCAGATGCGGTGGGGAGTTGCAGAAGCGGACAGTTGTGGCCTAGGAGTTTTTCATGCCCCAAAACCGAGTGACACGACCGGCGCTCAACCGGAGGACCCCAGTCAAGCGGACCTGGAATTGCCTTTCCTATCCCACGCGTTACCCCGTGATTACAATATACATTATTCTTTTGAAATAGCAATTTAAGACTTAAGCATAAACTTACAGCTTGAGTTCATTTCTCCTTTTTATCATTTTCAACATTTGATACCAAGTACTTGCAAAATACATACAACATTTACCAATGTGGACCACGATTCTGAACCATACCATTACTACCCAAAAATACTTTTGTACACCACCCACATTGTGTCTACGGAGCCTCTATGAATACTAGGAACTTAACCAATACTTGCCGGCGACAAGGCCCCGGCTATACCTTACAATACACAATAAACTCAAAAGAAGGTGGCATGAACCACACATGACCCCAAGAGGAAGTGGGGCTCACCAATGCAACTGATGGGATGGAGAGGAGTGCTACTCTCGGTGGACTGGAGTACCTGCTATAGATCCACCTACAATCATAACACAAATGTAGCGCCCCCGGAAAAAGGGACGTCAGTACATTTGAATTGTACTGGTATGTATGAACAAACTTTACCCCAAGTAAGATCAATCACTACATAGATAACAAACAGTAATAGAATCAACAATCAAATGCACATGAAAGGTACAATCAAGCCAAACAAGTTTACAATCTCTCCTTTTTCCCCTTCAACATTTTCACATCAATGATTTCACAATCTTTTTCATAATTTCATTTCATTAGTGATTTCGATCACTTTTTCACCCTTATTACCTCGACCACACTTATCATGACAACCCACACCTTATTACTTCGTGTTGCGGCGCGTAACCCGATCCCACGGATAATCACATTTCACACAACAACAATAGTTCACAATTTAATCACATGGCTTCAGGCCATCCAGAATATCATTTCACATCAACAATAACAATTTCACAATGAGTTTTCATTAACCTCAGTACCGTTTCCACATATCCAACAACCCGCATACAATTTTAGTCACGACGATAATTGCTCATGACAAGCCACGCATGATATTTCCAGAGTTACTTCAATTACATCAATTATGATTTCTTTCCATCATTTATTACACAATACTTACCACATAAACACATTCACATACACACTTGATTTGCTGCCATTTATTCACACCATCATATCGGGACTTATAACCAACAATGTTCAAGGCATATAAATCACAAGAATTCATGAAATAGGCCATCTTGCCTTAACACCCGTGAAACAACCAAAATTCACAAATAGTTCACATAAATAACACGTACCAATTTCTCGTACACCAAACATGGTTTTTAGCCATTATACACATTTCCACATTTGGACACATTAACATTCTTTCATTTGTTAACACATATTTCCACTTCGGCATCCTCAAGCATTTACAAGCTTTGCACATAGTAATGTAGGCACATCAAATCACTTTTCACAATCACATATGACACGGTGGTGTGGAAATCAACTAAGACAACAATACACATATTTTCATACAAGGTACACATACCGTATGCTTGTCACAACAAGGGAATTCTACAAGAGTTAAAGTTAACCATACATACCTCAATTTCGCCGCTTAATGATACTACAATGATCCAATATACTTAAGCAACTTCAATCTACAATACAACATTCAATGAGACCAATATTAGTACTAAATCCCATAACTTATGCCATTTAGGCCTATTATCAAACATCTTGTAGGCATAGATCTTTACACCTCATATCTATAGTATTGGTTCATCCAATTATCACTATTAACCAACAATTCATCCCACTATTTTTCTTCAATAATTTATACTCCTAACATCACATGTGTGATCAACCATTCACACCCAACCAACAAAATTCCATCGAATAATCATCTTTAAATCCCTACCATGGTCATGTATTTAAATTGGTAATTTATAGCCTCCAATCACCATACCATAAGTTGTAATACATGATTCATACTCATAATCCCATAATAACTCCATATATGTAAGTCTAAGGAGTAGAATTACCTCTTGTATACCAATTCTTGAAAGACAACTTGGGGGTGTTCTTGAGGTTTTGAAGAAATTCTATGAAATCCAACCCAAATCATGTTGTAACTAGTAATTGAGAAGTGAAATCACCATGAAAACACACTTAAAAACTCACCTTAGGTGTGCAATTTGATGCCTTGGTCGAGTTGGGGTATAGAGACAACCCTAACCTTGAGAGATACCTCAAAATCTCTTATTTCCGGTCTTTAGGGGTATTAAAACCTTCCAGGCGCGCAAACTTTTGCATAGTTCGCGCGTTGTTTGCACGTCGGGGTAGAATACTCAGCAAAAACGCGCGAACTCGCGAGCTCTCGCAAAGTTCGCGCGAGTGACACCTGACCAGTAAAATGGTCATAACTTTCTGTATACATCTCCAAATTACAAACGGTTTGTTGTGTTGGAAACTAGACTCAAAGGGCTTTAATTCGATAGGTTTTTCATCACACAAATCCTTATATAACTGGAGATATAATCGTTCAAAGTAAGGTATTGTGCGCACTCATTTACAGATTTCGTCTAATATGAAATTTTCCAACTTGGCTTAGACTTAGGCCTCTCCTTAGACCCCAAATCACTTATAATAAGACTTATATACTTATTAACATATCCAATTGATATACATAATATCATAAATCCTTATTTGCACACGAAATAAATAATTTAGCCTACCTTGGCACGACGAAATCTTAAATTACTCGAAAAAAATTTCCGGGGCCTTACAGGGATATTCCGCAGAAGCGGAAGAGGGGTCGCTTTTTGCGGGACCGCGTAAGCGATTATTAGACCGCAGAAGCGATAGGAGGAAAACCGCATAAGCGGTGTTTGGATCGCAGAAGCGGTCCCAGGAGTTTTTAAGTTGGACCGCATAAGCGGTCAAGTTGCCGCATAAGCGGGACCACAGGTGCGGTCAGTGGACCGCAGAAGCGGAAAACGGATCTGTGTTATAGTGAATAGTGTTCACGAATTTGGAAAGGAAGAAAACATTTTGGACTTCGAGCAAAGCGGGTTTTTGGGTGATTTTGAAGAGGATTCGAAGGGGTTTCTTCTGGTTTGAATATTTTTACTCGGATTATGATATTATGGTATAAAAACATGAATTAATCAAGGAAATTCAAGGAATTAAAGGGTAAAAATGGAGGTTAGGGCTTGAAACCTAAGAGGGTTTAAATTGCTGATTTGAGGGGTCAAATGGACTCCGATCCTTGTATATTTTATATGTACGGACTCGTGGCGAGACGAGGAATCCGATGATGTAAATTTTGTAATTTTTTGAGAAGCGGGCCCGGGGCTCGAGTTTTGCCAACTTCGTGTTTTTGGGGTGTTTTTCAAGTTCTTTCAATTGGGTCAGGTCCCGTTAGTTTATTTTAACGTGTTCCTTGTGGTTTTGGCTAGATTCTACACTCGAGGATGTTGATTTGCGAGGGAAGCGCAATGCGAGCTAGGATTTCGGCTGGCTTGAGGTGAGTAATGGTTATGAATGATGTACTGCGGGTTTGAGACCCCGTATTTGCACTATGCGGTGCTATGTTGAGATGAGATACACGCTGTGTGATGAGCGTGGTGATGTTACTGCTAGGGATTTGGACTCGATCCATCCCGATTGATGACTTACTGTACTTTTTGACTGAGACTGAGCTTACATCCTTATGTTTTGGGCTAGTTGTCGTGCTTGGGGCCTCGTGCCGATCTGTAGAACCCTTAGGGGAGTCTGTTGAGCTAATTGACCACACTTCACCTGTTGAACACATACTCTCAGTCATGTCCTTAACTGTAAAACATAAAATGAACCGGTCTTAGCAAATTGCACTCAAAATGAGAAATACCTAGGGTTGAATACCCTGTCTTAGCTGAGTGGGCCCGAGAGGCCAAGTCTATATTGACTGAGAGGGGTCAAGGACCCCATAGTGAGGGTATTTGACATATACCGAATCGGGCTGCACGCCGCAGCAGTATATACATACACATGTATTGGGTCATACTGCACGCCGCAGTAGTATATTATGTGGATCGGACTGCACGCCGCAGTGATATATTATATGGATCGGACTACACGTCGCAGTGATATATTATGTGGATCGGACTGCACGCCGCAGTATTATAGCACTTGGGCTGAAGGAGCCCCTTCGGAGTCTGCACACACCTGTCGACTATTATTATTGGATCAGGTTGCGCGCCGCAGCATTTTATATATTATATTGGATCGGGCTGCACGCCACAGCAGTATTAGGTGTGGTTCGGGCTGCGCGCCGCAGCAGTGTTGGTAAATTGTCGGACTGTAGGAGATTTTTACCAGTTTTCCCTGTTTAGCAAATATTTATTGCCTTTACTATTGATTATAGAACTGTGTAGTGTTCTTATAGGATTTCTTTTTTTCAGTTGTTATTTATTGCTATTACTCACTGAGTTGGAGTACTCACTTTACTCCCTGCACCCTGTGTGCAGATATAGGGATCCCAGAGGCTTAGCTGAGATTATTTGATGCTGCCCAGTTCAGTATCGGAGTCATCGAGGTAGCTGCCAACATCCGTAGGACCCGATTCTCCTCTTATCTTTCTTTTACTTCCGTATCTAGATTTCCTTTGTATAAGATATTGATCAGTTGTATCTAGAGGCTCTGACTTGCGACGCTAGATCTATTATGGGATGTTATTGCTATTATTGTGGTTTTCGCACTGTTTCTATTATTATCAAACCGAGAGGTTATGCTTAATTGGCATCTTAAGTTTAATAATTGGGTTGGAAGTGTTCAAATGGTCGGGCTTGCCTAACAAGGTGTTGGGCGTCATCACGACCGGGGTTTGGGTCGTGACACCAACCAAGCCGACTCAAGCTAAACACGTATCCACATCGGCCTACCAACGAACTCATTACCAAGAAGCCTGAAGCTTCTCCTTCCACTACTATAACTCTTGTCGGAGTCGTACGATATGGTGCCCGGCACCAAATCAATACCAAAATCTACAACCTCGTCCAGCGACATGCCCGGCCACAAGAAACGCATCCGAAAAGTCCCTCAACACCGGAACTGAATCAATGGTAGGAACCTCTGCACTGACATCCATCACGAAGGCCCAATTAAGAAAAGCAATCCTTTCCAGCTGTCTGCTGAGTCCTTGAAATATAAACCATTCTGCAAGAACATAATCCAATTCACCTCGCCACTAAACCTGTGGCATTTCCGGCATAGCCCATAGCGTAATAGTTCAGAATTACCCATCTCTACAACAACCAGTCTGAATTCCAATATCACATCCAAAATCTAACATACCAGCAAATAAAGATCCACTCGAGCCTCCAAATCCCGATAGTTGCTAACAGTGCCGATACACACGATCTACAACCACATCATAGCCTGTGTATGAGAACTTCCGTCTCCACATATCCATTACCAATTTCGCCGTTCGAACACATGCACACCTTTAATACCCAATCAGTCCACGATAGATACTCTAAAATTTCCCTATGCCACCAAGCAAACCCGAATACCACTAGTCGATCCAACAAGAAAGTGCGACAATACTACCAAAGTATCATCAGTTTAATCACATTACCCCTTTTTAGACATATACTCCCGTCAAATCACTTCCAATTAGCAATATCATTTTCTTGATTATCTGAGGCTACCCGTTGCCTAAGAGTTTTATGAATTTCTTTTCAGAACTGAACTGAAACCTCGTACACGCAAATCTCGATCCTTCGCAACATACTGCATATACCATACCATCCAAGGATAGCAGGAAAACTTTTATCTCCCTTCCGAGCCACAGACATCTACGCACTCAACTAGTCAAGAACTTCCATTGATCCCATCTAGAAGAAAAATCATTACACATTCCATGTCTCTCATATTGGTAGGAAATGCACCTTTCAACCACGGTAGAAACTATCAAGAACTCTCTGATTTCCCTTTGCACATATCATACCTGCCATGACTAAATCCTTCTAACTCGACCAAGCTAAGCAAGCCATCAAAACCCAAGAGCATTGCTGCAAAATACTTGCAAGGGATCATTACTTCGGACACATATAAGGAATTAATCATATCCTTACCATACCGATTCGGTCTACTATCAAGCTATTCCATCTATCTAATTTCCCTTCTGATTCATCATCAACTTGATATTCCCTCTTGCTGTAGCACCACAATGCCTCAACCCAGGCTCACTACACGAGACCCAAGCACAAGACCACACTGTCTAAGACCCATAAGCACTGAATCCTCTCTCAAATATTCCCAGAAACACTACGTTCCAAAATACTTTACTCTGAAGAACTTTCTACGAATCTATATCTATTACCTTTACTTTCCAGATACTGATACATAGAATCCCATAATTAATATAAAAATACCACAAGTCTTAACCTTTCCAATGAAAACACAGTCTCTAACCACATACACAACCTTAAGACACCTGATTGTTACATGTAGAATCTTGAACATATTAAAACCATTCTCGAGAGTCATTTACTTCTTATTTAAACTGCAATTCACCTGATTAAATGAACATAACAACCCGTGCCTCCTTAGCACTCTGACACTGCAGGATATGACCTCATCCTAATACAAATAAACATCTTCCCGCTCCATGCACCGAGCATTCTTTACCAACAACAACTTAAGACATCCTGTGATTCTCACACCTCTACGAAGCACCATATAACCTTTATCAAAATTTTGCTTCACTCGTGCCATCCTCGGCTTAATTTCCGCAACCAGAACTGATTCGCCCAGCATGCCTCAAACCAGAATCAACATAGAATGTAACCGTACAATTAGCTAATAAATAGCAAACTCCCCAACTTGGCTCAAAGCCATAGATAAAAACACTCCCAACAACTCCTAAAGCACATACTCCATTGCTGCCTTAATACCATAGTATGATTAAACTCAATCCTTTATAAGCTTCTGCAAATCTCGCATTAACTCACATAACAGTTAAGCCCACTCTCTAGGCAATCCAATTTAGATGTCAACACATTTTCTTCTCTTGTAAATGAGATCTTCTAATAGATAACATAAGGATCACACAACTTTAGAACACTCCGCAGGAGATGACCCACCTGCTTTGCCTCCAACTACCATTTCTGTATACCTTCCACTGCCACAAGCATTACGCAGTCACTTGATCTGCCTGAGTCTGGACTCATATCGCAACATGAAATTTACTTCACTCCCAACTATGAGACATGAAAAGATTCTTCACACGCCCATAACTCGGGCTACACATCTAGTCACGATGTTAATCAAACACTTAATAGCTCATCTATTATCCAACAGACTTCTTCGTCACTACCAAGTCATATAGATACATCTCGTAGTACTAACATACTCATCACATGGATATCCAACCGCCATTACGGCTAATAGGGACAATACCAAACATATAAGTTCAAAACACTTGCTCACACAATCAGCACCTCGGTGCTCAAGCCATAGGCAAAGATTCGGCCACAAGTCCTCCAAACTGGCCCAACATCAAACTCACAGAGATCACATCTCGCCCCTTGATCGGGGAATCACAAGTCATCAAGACACATCTGATACTGAGCGCTCATGTGCGCATGCAAACGCGTGAAAGTAATTTCAAGAGTTTCTTTTCAAGCTGAATTAAAGACGCATGATAAGAATTCAAGAATGTGAAGTTTTCCTAAAGGTTCTGCAGCCCCTCGAGGATAAATACAGATATCTCCGTACTGATTCGCAGGACTCTACTAAACCTACTCATGAGTTGTGAGACCTAGTAACCTAGGCTCTGATACTAACTTGTCACGACCCAAAACCCCGCACTGGTCGTGATGGCGCCTCTCGTGAAGACAAGGCCAGCCAACTAACCCAAATCGTCTCTTTCAAAGTAGTTAAACACAAATGAACAGCTAAAATACGACTTAATGATATTAATTAACGAAATTTACAACCCAACACAGCCCAAATCGGGGTATCACAAGTCACGAGCATCTATCACAGTATAAATACAGCTACAAGACCTAAAATATACAAAGCCGGAATAATGAACCAAAAGAGAGAAAAAAGAATGGTACTGCGAACGCAGGCAGTCACCTTACTACTCCTATAGCTCTGCCTCTGATCAGCCAAAACCCGCTACCGGGTGACAAAATACCTACATCTGCATGCGAGGTGCAGGGAGTAAAGTGAGTACTCTAACTCAGTGAGTAATAAGGGTAAATAACAACTGAGCAGTAAGAAATCACGTAAAGCAAACTATCATGCTATATAGGAGCAGTGAAAAGCCCTTTAAGGGAAAGCAGTGAAACTGTAAAACCTTTAGAGATATCTTAGCTCAGTGTAAAACCTCTTTTGAAAATGACTTTTTCAACAGTTATGCAATTGAATGCAAAAACAAATAGTGCAGATAAGCGCAAAAGTCCGCCTCTCGGGCACCACACTCGGTTATCAGATAATACCAGAACAACAGGTGAATATTGCAAGAAGAAGCACAAACAACATATAATGGTAGACATATGAAATAAGGTAAACACATCAAACAGTAATGGTACCGCTGCGGTATGCAGCCCAATCCATTTAACGTCGACGGTGCTCACTGGGGGTGTGTATATACTCTGGAAGGGCTCCCACAGCCCAAGCGCAATATCAAGCCATCTCGTGGCATCAATCAGGCTCTCGGCCTCAATATCAATATAGTACCGCTGCCGCGTGCATCCCGATCCATAAGTATCCTCACAATACAGGCCCTCGGCGTTACTCAGTCAACAAAATCATGTAAGCCACTCGGGCAACAATAAAGTATGATGCTCAGCTAAAAACATTTTATGGAAATATCATTTCGAGTATTTAAGGCATAATAACTTGGCTAAGTTTTTAAAATAGAGGAAAATACATGACTGAGTTCACATACATAATTAAATCAGTGAGGAATTATCAACAACAATCCCCGAAGGGTTCAAATAATTGGCACGATGCCCAAATATAGCAATCAGCCCAAAGTATGATGATAACAAGTAATTTCAGTCAAATACGCAGTAAATTCATCAATCAGGATGGACCGAGTGACAAACCCCAACGGTGCTCTATCCCACGCTCGTTATCCGGGGTGCAAGACACCTTAATATAGCACTATGATATGCAAGTCCGGGGTTTCAAACCCTCAAAATATCATTTACAATCATTACTCACCTCGAACTGGCGAAATCTCTAGCTCGCGACGCCTTTGCTCCTCAAATCGGCCTCCACGCGCGTCGAATCTAACCAAAATTAGAGCAAATACATCACAATATTTTAAGGGAACAAAGCCCAAGCGAAAACAATCAATAACGGGCACAAATCCCGAAATTACCAAAACTCAAGCCCCGGGCCCACTTCTCATATCTCAGAAATTTTTACACCAACGGGTTCCTTATCTCACCACGAGTCTATACGTATCAAGAACTCCCAAATCCGAGTTCAAATGACCCATCGAATCCCCAAATTAAATTTCAAAATCTCAAGCCCTAGTTCTTCAATTTTAGGCTTAGTTTTCATGAATTTCTAGGTGGATTTCACAACAAAAACGAGTTTTAAGACCACAATTCTTACCTCCAATTGATTCTCCTCGAACCCCTCTTTAATCTCCACCAAGAATCTCTCAAAATGGCAACCATGGAGGAAAAATGACCCAAAATCGCCGATGAAATGTTCTAAAACATTCTGCCCAGGTCCTGTAGATCCTTCATCGCGTTCGCGGCTACTGCCTCGCGAACGCGAAGCACAATAATTAATTTCTCAATATTAACCCTATGCGAATGTGAGATTCACATTGCGAACACGATGCTTCAGCTTTCCTCTCCTACGCGAACGCGGTAGTGCACCTGCGAACGTGTAGCACAATTCCCCTTCAAATCCACTGACTCGAATCCTTCTACGGGAACGTGTATAAGAACCCACGAATGCGATACACTGAGATCAAACCTTTTTGTGAACGTGAAGGAAAATTTCACACCCACCTCCGCCTACTCTTCATGAACGCGAGAGCACTAATGCGAACGCGAAGAGATAAATTGCTGCAACTGCTGGGACAAATTTTTTGCAACTTTTCGACATAGAATATAACCCGCTAGACCATCTGAAACTCACCCGAGGCCCCCAGGACCTCAACCAAAAGCACCAACACATCCTAAAACCTCGTTTAAACTTGTTCCAATCATCAAAACACATCAAACAACACCGAAACTATCAATTTACATCGGATTCAAGACTAAGTTCTTCTAAAACTCCCGAAACACGCATTCGATCAAAAATCCAACCAAACAACGTCCGAATGACCTGAAATGTTGCACACATATCAAAAATCACATAACAAAGCTACAAAAATTCTAGAAATTGCATTCTGGCTCCCGGATCAAAATCTCACCTATCAACCGGAAATCGCCAAAATACTAATTTCGCCAATTCAAGCCTAATTCTACACCGGACTCCCAAAACGAATTACGATCATGCTCCTAAGTCATAAATCAACCCGCGAAGCTAACCAAATAGAAAAACTCTAATCCGAGCTCGTATACCAATAAGTCAACTATTGGTCAACCCCTTTCAATTTCAACCTTTCAACTGAAAATGTTCTTTCAAATTCATTCCAAACTTTCCTGAAAATCAAAACCGACGATCTTCATTAGTTATAATACATAGCACGGGGCAAGTCATGCCCGAGAACTGGCTATCAAGGCGCAAAAGCTCAAAATAACCGGTCGGGTCATTACACCTCTCTCTAGAGGTGAGTGTGGTATATTAACTACCACTAGCACGTTCATATTCTTTCAAGAATGAATATGTATTTATAAATCAGATATTGTCACATTCACATCATGAATGGACCATAATTATCTGTATGTGCTTTATAAATCTCATGTCAAATCAATGACAAATATTACATTCACAAAGTGAAAGATTATTTTGAGAATCCTTATTATTCTCATTATCACAATGATGACGATTATAATTTTGTCTATTGCCACGTCCACATCCATTGATACCTTCACAGTAATAATTTTATCTTCTTCCAGACTTATCACATATTGCTATCACATTCTCTTAAGGGAATGAGAATGGAGCAAATTTAATGGGACGGGTTTTCACTTCTTGTGCTCACGATCATACATGACTTTGATCATGGCAAGACATAGAAATTTTACCACTGTGGGTAGTTATAATTTCTTACAAACTCCATTAGAGTTGTAATCAAAATTTATTGTCTTTGCTTGTAATAAAAATCAAATTATAGAATAAAAGGGAAAAATACGGTAAAAAACTTACCTTAAATCCAGAATTTAATCATGAAAGAAATTCATAGAGCAAGTGACAATCACTATGATCAATACCAAAACTTCTACTCAATTGGTTAGAGTCTCGTGTTGATAAAGTGTTATAAAATAATGAAATAAGATGAAAAGTGTCACGACCTATTTTCCTTAATAGGTCATGATGGCGCCCAACACCATTGTCAGGCCAGCCAACGCGAAAATATGATTAAGTTCTCATTTTTACTTTTTCCAAAAATAGTATAATAGATTCTCAAATTAAAGTTAAAGCCAGTGGCGATCAATAATGTAGCAAAATGATTTTACAACCCAAAAATAAATGTCTACTAATCTGTGTGCTAGAACCTAGTGTCACAAGCTACAGGCAACTAGTAGAATGTACACAAAAGAATAATACACTATCCTACTATCTGAATCAGGATAGACAGAAACAAAAATACAAGGAAAGACTTCTTCGGCTGCGGATCGGCATGAAAGGGAAGCAGCTCACCGTAAAAGTCTCAAGTGTGCTCACTGATGCGCACCAGAATGATGTCCAGATCCACCTGCCTCAAATCCTGTACATTTAAGTACAGAAGCGTAGTATGAGTACATAAATAACATGTACCAGTAAGTATCCTTCCTAATCTCGAAGAAGTAGAGACGGGAGGTCGACTTGATACTTACTAAGGTCAAGATAATATAATAATAATGTGAGATATACAACATGGAGGTTGTCCAATAGCAGCAAGTTCAAATGAAAATTCAGATTCATGTTCTTGACCATATTAAATTACCATTTCCCTCTTTACATACTTAACAAGTAATCATGTCATGTCTAAACTTAAGCATATATATCATGCGCAATCATGCCGAGGTTGATGACCCGCTCCAACAGAAAATTAACTGTGCACTGCCGAGGGTTGAACGGCCCGAACCATAGATGAATCTATTCTCACCGAGGCGATCGGCCCGATCCACAATTATCCACAAAACATCAATAATGCACACAAAGGCTCATTAATATACAAGGAAAGTTCTACTTAGGTTCAACAAGTTCATATATTCACTTTTTGTTTTTCTCAAGTCTCTATCAAATCACAATTTATCATATTGACAATTTAAATAAAAGATATGTCCAAATTAGGCATGATGTGGGTCCTAAACTACCTAAGCAAATAAAATTAAAGTAGCTACGTATGAACTCCCGTCACCTAGTACGTACGTAGCCCCCGCATTTAGCAGAAATTTCTCATTTATAATTCCTATTGGGACAATTCCCTCTTACAAGCTTAGAAAGGAGACTCACTTCGCCCCAAAGTGCACTTCCAAATCTCAAAAACAAGCCCACGCCCTCAAGTCGGAGTCAAACGATCACAAACTAGTTAAAGGAAGTGAGAACTAATCAATGTAAATTTACAAGATCGAATTCTAGCTATTTAAGCCATTTCCCAACCCTTTTTCACAAGTTTTCCAAATTCCGACCCCTAGCCCACGTGCCCGGATTCCGACATTTTTCGACGGAAATTGTTCTCTATCACCTAAGGATCACAAATATATGATTTCAAGCTCATTACATGGAAAATTACATGATTAAATCTTAGCTTTATTAAAACCCTAGGTCTAGCTCTAACCCTTTATTTTTACTTAGTTTTTAGCATTTAATCTACCTAATGTACATGTATTTGAACTAAGGATGAGTGGAGATTACTTACCTTGCAATGTTATATTGAAACCGTCTCTTTGGAAGCACCCAAATCGCCTAAGTGTGGAGTGAAAAGTGATAAAATGGTGTTTGAGTTCGTATTAAATGAAGCCTCTGCCCCCAGCTATTTCCGCTTCTGCGGTGCATTTTCCGCTTCTACGGCTTTGTGCAACAGGGAGCTAGACCGCTTCTGCGGTCCCTGGGCCACTTCTGCGGTTTCCTTGGGCCTGGCCCCTTTCCGCTTCTGTGAGATTTCGACCGCATCTGCGGTCTCACTTCTGCAGTCCAAGAACCTCAAATGCGGTTATGACAGAAGCAGCAACCTTCAGTCTTTTCAACTTTTAAATTCACTCGAGCCTCGATCATTTGATGCTCGGGGCTCCGTGCCCCGCCCGAACATATCGACAAGTCTGAAATCACGAGGCAGACCTACTCGACCCCTCAAATTACTCAAAAAAAGTTAAATCTAGGAATAACGTCCTAAAACCAAATGAATCAATCTATTGAACTCCAAGTTCTCAATTTCCTTCTAACGGGTCAAAACGGCTTTAAAATACTCGGATTGACACCAAATTTTACGGGTAAGTCTTAACTGATATTTCGGACCCGTACCAAGTTTCGGAATCGAAATCCTAGCCTAATACCTAGGAAATCAATGAATACTTAGTTTCTTTAAATCTTTAAAACTTAAGTTTAACAATTTTACATAAAAATTCATTACTCGAGCTAGGGACCTCGGAATTTGATTTCGGACATACTCCCAGGTCCCATATTTTTCGACGGACCCTCTAGGACCGTCAAATCACGAATCTTGGTCCGTTTCCCAAAAAAGTTAACCGAAGTCAAACTTGGCCTTTTTAGAAAATCTTAAAGAACCAAATGGACATATTCTTACTCAAAACGTTTCCAACTTCCGAACCAACCATCCCCGTAAGTCATAAATTAGCTAAAGCAAGTGCGGGAAGTTTTATTTAAGGGAACAGGGTTCTAAAATGCAAAACGACCAGTCGGGTCGTTACATTCTCCACCTCTTAAACAAACGTTCGTCCTCGAACGGACATAGAAAAGCACCTGGACTGCTGAATAAGTGGGGATATCTGCTCCGCATGTCCTCCTCGGACTCCCAAGTCACCTCCTCAACTGGCTGGCCCCTCCACTGGACCCTCACCGCAGAAATCCTCTTAGACCTCAACTGGTGATCTTGTCTATCAATAATGGCAACTGGCTCCTCTTCGTAGCCCAAATTCTCATCTAACTGATTGGTACTGAAGTCCCACACGTGTGATAGGTCGGCATGATACTTCCGAAGCATGGATACATAAAAGACTGGATGAAATCCCAATCAACTGGGAGGTAAAGAAAGATCATAGGCAATCTCTCCAACTCGCCCCAACACCTCAAAGGGACCAATAAACCTTGGGCTTAGCTTGCCCTTCTTCCCAAACCTCATAATGCCCTTCAGTGGCGAGACTTTCAAGAGAACCTTCTCACCAAACATGAATGATACATCACGTGCCTTCTGATCTGCGTATCTCTTCTGTCTGGACTGAGCTATGCGGAGCCTCTCCTGAATCAAATTTACCTTATCCAAGGCATTCTGTTACAAATCTGTACCAAGTAACTTAGCCTCACCAGGCTCAAACCACCCGATAGGAGAACGACAATGTCGACCATATAATGCCTCATACGGGACCATATCTATGCTGGATTGATAGCTGTTATTGTATGAAAACTCCGCTAGGGGCAAGAACTGATCCCACTGCCCTCCAAAGTCAATCACACATGCTCTAAGCATATCCTCTAAAATCTGAACTGTCCGCTCCGACTGCCCGTCGGTCTGAGGATGGAATGTCGTGCTAAGATCTACGCTGGTCCCTCATACTGAACAGCTTTCCAAAAATGGGAAGGAACTGAGGGCCTCTGTCTGATAGGATGGAAGCCGGCACCCCGTGCAACCTAACTATCTCCCGAATGTAAATCTGAGCATATCTCTCCACTGTATAAGTAGTCGCCACTAGAATGAAGTGGGCCGACTTGATTAACCTCTCCACAATAACCCATACTGAATCAATCTTCCGCAAAGTCCGCGGCAACCCCACCACGAAATCCATGGTGATGCGCTCCCACTTCTATTCCGGAATGGGCATCTACTAAAGGAGGCCACCTGGCCTCTGGTGCTCATACTTGATTTGCTGGCAATTCAAATATCTAGCTACATACTCCACAATGTCCTTCTTCATCCTCCGCCACCAGTAATGCTGCCTCAAGTCACGATACATCTTCGTGGCACCCGGATGAATGGAGTACCTAGAACTATGGGCCTCATCTAGAATCCTCTCTCTCAAGCCATCAACATTAGGAACACATACACGACCCTGAAGCCGTAATACACCATTCTCGCCAATAGAAATCTCCTTGGCACGTCCCTGAAGTGTCGTCTCTCTAAGAACCGCCAAATGTGGGTCATCGAACTATCGGGCCTTAATCTACCCCAATAACGAAGACTGAGCAACCACACATGCAGAACTCGGCTGGGCTCCGAAATGTCCAATCTCACAAGTGTGTTAGCCAAGGACTGAATATCCAAAGCTAATGGTCTCTCCTCAGCCGGAATGAATGCCAAGCTACCCATACTCCCCGCCTTTCTGCTCATGGCATCCGCGACCACATTCGCCTTACCTGGATGATAAAGAATGGTAATGTCATAATCCTTTAGTAACTCAAGCCACCTGCGCTGCCTCAAATTAAGATCCCTCTGCTTGAAAAAATGCTGCAAGTTGCGATGGTGGGTGTAAACCTCACATGACACCCCATACAAATAATGCCTCCATATCTTAAGAGCATGAACAATCACTGCCAACTCTAGATCGTGCATAGGGTAATTCTTCTCATGAACCTTTAGCTGACGTGAAGCATATGCAATAACTCGCCCCTCCTACATCAATACACATCCCAAGCCAACGAGAGAAGCATCGCAATATACCGTATACATCCCTACACCGGAAGGCAATAAAAGAGCTGGTGCTGTAGTCAAATCCGTCTTGAGCTTCTGGAATCTCTCCTCACAATCATCGAATCAACAGAATGGAGCACCCTTTTAAGTCAATCTGGTCAGAGGTGATGCGATAGATGAAAAGTCATGCACAAATCGCAGGTAGTAACCTGCTAACCCCAAGAAACTCCTGATCTCGGTCACTGAAGTAGGGCGTGGCCAACTCTGAACTGCCTCAATCTTCTTGGGATCCACTTTAATATCCTCTCCTTACACTACAAGCTCCAAGAATGCCACTGACTCTAGCCAAAACTCACACTTGGAGAACTTAGCATATAGCTTCTGCTCTCGCAAGGTTTGAAGCACTACTCTCAAATGATGTTCGTGCTCTCCCAAGCTGCGTGAGTATATCAAGATGTCGTCAATGCAGACGATAAAAAAAAGAATCAATATAAGGCCTGAACACCCTGTTCATCAAGTCCATAAATGCCGCTGGAGCATTAGTCAAGCCAAACGACATCACCAGAAACTTATAGTGGCCATATCTAGTCCTAAATGCAGTCTTCGGAACATGTGAGTCCCTAATCTTCAGCTGATGATACCCTAACCTCAAGTCAATCTTTGAGAACACCCTAGCACCCTGCAGTTGGTCAAACAAATCATCAATACGGGGCAATGGATACTTATTCTTGATGGTGACTTTGTTCAACTAGCGATAATCAATGCACATCCGCATAGTCCCAGCCTTCTTCTTCACAAATAGCACTGGTGCACCCCAAGGCGATACACTAGGCCTAACAAACCCTTTTGCTAACAACTCCTCCAACTGCTCCTTCAGCTCCTTGGGAGCCATACGATACGGTGGGATAGATATAGGCTTAGTGCCTGGAGCCAAATCAATACAGAAATCAATATCACGGTCTGGAGGCATGACAGGAAGATCAAAAGGAAAAATATCGGTGAACTCTCGGACCACTGGCACTGAATCAATCATCGAAGACTCTGTGGTGGTGTCTCGAACATAAGCTAAATAAGCCAAACACCCTTTCTCCACCATGTGCTAAGCCTTTAGGAAGGAAATAACCTTTCTAGGCGTATCAACCGTGGAACCCTTCCATTCCAACCTCGGCAATACCGGCATTGCTAGTGAGACAGTCTTCGCATGGCAATCTAGGACGGCGTGATATGGCGATAACCAATCCATGCCCAGGATGACCTCAAAGTCGATTATATCAAGCAACAAAAGGTCTGCTCTAGTCTCGAAACCACATAAAGTAACCATACAAGACCGGTAGATCCGATCCACAATCACATAATCACCCACATGAGTGGACACATGAACAGAAACACCCAGAGGCTCAGGAGAAATAACTAGGAAATGAGAAAACAGAGATGATACATATGAATAAGTAGACCCCAGATCAAATAATATCGAAGCATCCCTACCACCAACGGAAATAATACCTGTGATGATGGCTTCTGAGGCCAATGCTTCTGGCCTGGCCGGAAGAGCATAGAATCTTGTTGGAGCACCGGCTGTCTGGACTCCACATGACTGTATAGTAGCTGGGTGACCTCTCCCTGTCTGGCCTCTACCCCTGGGACGGCCTCTACCAGTCTGTCCTCCACCTCTAGGCGGCTGGGCTGCTGGTTCTAGGGTCATAGGCTGCTGGCCCTGCTGTACTGACTTGCCCCTAAGACTGGGGTAGTATCTCCTCATGTGGCCCGGGTCTACGCACTCAAAACAACATGGTACGGTGACCTGCTATCCAGATGGCTGACTTTGAATACTAGAAGACCCACTAGAAGAAGCCTGAATAGCCGGTGGGCGGTATGAACTCTACTACATAGCACTGAAATAATAACTGGAAGAATCTGGAGGACTTGGATACCCACTAGATAAACCCTAAATAGTAGGCGGGTGATAAGAACTCTCTGGCATGACGCTTAAATAGGAGCGCGCTAGAGCACCCCGAGCAGGTGGTGGTGCTGATACTGGGGGCCTGCTGGGCTGACCCCTCCCAAACTGACCTATACCCCTATTTGGGGCACCTCTAAAATTTATGGAGAATCTGGACCTCTTATCCTGCTACATCTGCTCTCTATCCCTTAGACGGTAACCCTCAATCCTGCGAGCAATCTCAAGTACTAGCTAATACCCAGTGCCTATCTCTACTTCTCGGGCCATACCTGACCGGATAATGGGGTGTAACCCCGGCAACGAATCTCCGTACTCTCTCTGCCTCTGTGGGAAGTATCATAAGTGCATGGCGAGACAACTCTGAGAACCTCGCCTCATAATCGGACACTGACATCTGACCCAGCTATAGATGCTCAAACTGATGACACATCTCTTCCTTCTCAGAGGGGGGAATGTATCGGTCAAGGAACGACTGAGTGAACTGACTCTAGGTGAGGGGAGGAGAACCTGCTGGTCTGCTAAGTTCATAAGACTGCCAACACCTACAGGCCCTGCCCTCCAACTAGAAAGTGGTGAAGTCAACTCTATATGACTCTAATATCCTCATGTTGTACAGTCTGTCCCTGCACCTGTCAATGAAGTCCTGAGCATCCTCATGACGCTCACCCCTGAAGACTGGAGGGTGAAGTCTAGTCCATCTATCTAGTAACTTCTGCGGATCACCATACGTCTTCGACCTGGGCTGGGGCGCCACTGCAGCAACTGGCTGAACCCCCTCTGCGGGTAGTGCACCCAGAATCTGATAAACTGCGGTTGTATGACCTGAAGCCTGAGCAGTAGGGGTCTGTGCTCCCCCTTCTGCCTGTAAGGTAGCTGGATCCGCTGGAAATAAACCAGCCTGAGTCATAGTATCCATGAACCGAAGCATACGACCCATGACCTCCTGAAATCCTGTCGCTGTCATGAAATCCACCGGAGTAGGTACAGCTGCGAGCACCTCACCATGCTCTTCAATAATGGGATCCCTCGCAGGATCTGCTAGTGGTGCATCTGTAATGGCTCTGGGATGCCCTCGTCCCCAACCACGGGCTGGTGCCCTCCCCCAGCCTCTACCTCGGCCTACTAGCAACGAGAGGAGCAGCTCCTCCCGGGTCTGGAACGTCGGCGGTGCGAGTCCTCACCATCTGTGAGTAGAAGAGGGAAATTTAGTACACTGACCTCTCAAAGATAAATACAGACGTCTCCGTACCGATCTATAAGACTCTATCAGGTTTGCCCATAACTTTGTGAGATCTTCGTGAACCTAGTACTCTGATACCATGTTGTCATGACCCATTTTCCTTAATAGGTCATGATGGCGCCCGACACCATTGTCAGGCCAGCCAACGCGGAAATATGATTGAGTTCTCATTTTTACTTTTTCCAAAAATAGGATAATAGATTCTCAAATTAAATTTAAAGCCAGTGGTGGTCAATAATGTATCTAAATGATTTTACAACCCAAAAATAAATGTCTACTAATGTGTGTGCCAGAACCTGGTGTCACAAGCTACGGGCAACTAGTAGAATGTACATAAAAGAATAATACACTATCCTACTATCTGAATCAGGATAGACATAAACAAAAATACAAGAAAAGACTTTTTCGGTTGCGGATAGGCATGAAAGGCAAGCAACTCAACGTAGAAGTCTCAAGTGTGCTCACTGATGCGTACTAGAATGATGTCCAGATCCACCTGCCTCAAATCCTGTATATTTAAGTACAGAAGCGTAGCATGAGTACATAAACAACATGAACCCATTAAGTATCCTGCCTAATCTCGAAGAAGTAGAGACGAGAGGTTGACTTGATACTTACTAAGGTCAAGATAATATAATAATAATGTGAGATATACAACATGGAGGTTTTTCAATAGCAGCAAGTTCAAATGAAAAGTCAGATTCATGTTCTTGACCATAATTAAATTACCATTTCTCTCTTTACATACTTAACAAGTAATCATGTCATGTCTAAACTTCAGCATATATATCATGCGCAATAATTCCGAGGTTGACGACCCGCTCAAACTGAAAATAAACTGTACACTACCGAGGGTCGAACAACCCGAACCATAGATGCATCTATTCTTATCGAGGCGATCGGCCCAATCCACAACTATCCAGAAAACATCAAGAATGCACACAAAGGCTCATTTATATACAAGGAAAGTTCTACTTAGGTTCAACAAGTTCATATGTTCACTTTTTGTTTTTCTCAAGTCTCTATCAAATCACAATTTATCATATTGACAATTTAAATAAAAGATATCTCCAAATTAGGCATGATGTGGGTCCTAAACTACCCAAGCAAATAACATTGTAGTAGCTACGTACGGACTCTCGTCACCTAGTACGTACGTAGCCCCTGTATTTAGCAGAAATTTCTCATTTATAATTCCTATGGGAACAATTTCCTCTTACAAGGTTTGAAAGGAGACTCACCTCTCCCCAAAGCGCACTTCCAAATCTCAAAAACAAGCCCACTCCCTCAAGTCGGAGCCGAATTATCACAAACTAGTTAAAGGAAGTGAGAACTAATCAATATAAGTTTACAAGATCGAATTCTAGCTATTTAAGCCATTTCCCAACCCTTTTTCACAAGTTTTTCAAATTCCGACCCCGAGCCCACGCGCCCGGATTCCGAGATTTTTTGACGGAAATTGTTCTCTATCACCTAAGGATCACAAATATATGATTTCTAGTTCATTACATGGCAAATTACATGATTAGATCTTAGCTTTATTAAAACCTTAGGTATAGCTCTAACCCTTTATTTTTACTTAGTTTTTATCATTTAATCTACCTAATGTACATGTATTTAAACTAAGGATGAGTGGGGATTACTTACCTTGCAATGTTATATTGAAACCCTCTCTTTGGAAGCACCCAAATCGCCTAAGTGTGGAGTGAAAAGTGATAAAATGGTGTTTGAGTTCGTATTAAATGAAGCCTCTGCCCCAGCTATTTTCGCTTATGCGGTGCATTTTCCGCTTCTGCGGTTGTTGGCCGCTTCTGCGGCTTTTGGCAACAAGGAGCTGGACCGTTTCTGCAGTCTGGGGGCCGCTTAAGCGGAACCGCTTCTGCGGTCCCTAAGCCGCTTCTGCATTTTCCATGGGCCTGGCCCCTTTTCGCTTCTGCGAGATTTCGACCGCATGTGCGGTCCCGCTTCTGCGGTCCAAGAACCACAGATGCGGTTATGACAGAAGCAGCAACCTTTAGTCTTTTCTTCAACTTTTAACTTCACTCGAGCCTCGATCATTTGACGCTCGAGGCTCCCGTGCCCCGCCTGAACATACCGACAAGTCTGAAATCACGAGGCGGACTTACTCGACCCCTCAGATTACTCAAAACAACATTAAATGTAGGAATCACGTCCTAAAACAAAATGAATCAATCTATTGAACTCCAAGTCCTCAATTTTCTTCAAACGGATCAAAACGGCCTTAAACTACTCGGATTGACACCAAATTTTATGGGCAAGTCTCAATTGATATTTTGGACCTGTACTAGGGCTGGGCATATATCGGGTTAACCGATAACCCGAACCGTTAATTGCTTATTGGATTATCGGTATCGGGTTATTGGGTTAATGATTCGGTAACAGTTTAGAAATTTTTTTACTATTGGGTTATCGATTCGGGCATCGGCTTGTCAATTTTGTTAATGGGTTAATTGATAACCCAATAAGAATTAATAAAATTATGACTTTACCCTTAAGTATATACAAATGCTAGGGGCTTCACTTTATTTTCTCCTATTCTTTCTCAACGCCACTCTTCAATTGCTTCATCTTCATTCTTCATAGACCTTACTAGTTACTCCTAGCGCAAGTCTTTAGTATACTATATGTGAAATGTTCTCTTTTTTGCTTAACTCTAGTGAATTGTCTTTTCTTTTTTGCATAACTCTAGATTGAGTTATCTTATCAGGTAAATCAATAACCGAACCGATAATGATCGATAACCGATTAACCGATACTCGATAACCGATATCTTATCAGTTCTGTTATCGATTTATAAAATTTATAAACCGATAACCGATATGCTAAACCGATAATATTCATAACCGAACCGAACTGACCGATGTCCACCCCTAACTTGTACCAAGTTTCGGAACCGAAATCCGAGCCCGATACCTAGGAAATCAATAAATACTTAGTTTCTTTAAATCTTTAAAACCTAAGTTTAACAATTTCACATAAAAATTCATTACTCGGGTTAGGGACCTCGAAATTCGATTCCGGACATACGTCACCCTCCGAAACTGTTAAATCACGAATCCGGGTCCATTTCGCAAGAAAGTTAATCGAAACTTCGCCTTTTTAGAAAATCTTAAAAAAGCAAATGGACATATTCTTACTTAAAACTCTTCCAACTTCCGAACCAACCATCCCCGCAAGTCATAAATTAGCTAAAGCAAGTGCGGGAGTTTCATTTAAGGGAATGGGGTTCTAAAACGCAAAACGACCAGTCGGGTCGTTACAAAAAGTACTGCAGAGAAAAGTAGAGAGAGAGAATTTTTATAGATTTTGGGATGAATTACAATGAAATAGAACCCTCTATTTATAAGGAGAAAGTGACTTAGCCACCAAGTAATAAATTCTAGAATTTCTCTAAATATAGATATTCAACATAAATAAAATTCTATTTATAATAAATCATTAATTATGGCAAATACGACATACAATTTTTGTTTGGTCAAGAGAGTATGATACAATAAATGTTTTTTGCGCGCCCAGTCTGTATGTATATAATCAGTATATCAATTATATATACCAACTATAAAAAAAATAAACGATAAATTCGATCAATTATTTATGTAAAGATCCATTAACTATACAACGGTTCTTTTTGGGTCAACTTCATGAACTCTTATGATTATTCTTATGGAGTTCTTGTCTCATCACATCATTTCTAACAATTGCTTTTCCACGTTTGTTAAGAAAAGAACATTAGGCATATATTGGCTTCTATTTTTGTACTATTTGGTCATTTGATAAATGAAAGGGTGAGAGGCAAAATATGATTTATATTTTAATTAGACTTGCAACATGTAATGTGCCAGCCGCCAGGCATATCTTTATTCACCCACCTAATCACTAATCATTGTGCTTAATTAGGCGTATCTTTATTCACTCACCTAATCGATATGCTTGATTTAAGAATACTAACTAGTGATTTCGGACATAGGGGATTACTCGAGAGAAGAAGCGTTAATGGCAATATGCATGGGAGATGAAAAAGAAAGGGAGACATTTTTTTTTCCTATTTTTTATTGTTTATTGGGTTGACGAGCAAACTAAAGTAGGTTAAAAATTTGTCTGAAAATTTTGAGATTTTTCTACTACTCTATCTTTCAGTCTCTCTCATATTGTTTTTTGTCAAACAATCTTGTCCGAGTGGAATCTCACGTCTAAGGCAATGCAAAAATACTCTTTGATATTCATAAAATGAAATCATTCTCAAGAAAAGAAACGTTGTGTTTCTTGACGGTGAAATTATAAGACTTATTTGTTTACTAAGACCATTATTTTGTCATGATGTTTTTCTCATACTTCAAAATCTCTAAACAGGAGCCAACTAGGGTATGCATTCGAATCGGTTTATCGATAGATCGAATCGATTATTTGTTATTGAAATCGAAGTCGAAAAAATCGTAACCTTATTGAAACGATAACGATAAGCATATGTACAAATTGATAATCGATAAGTAATTATCGATTAGAGTGATCAAAATCGAATCGATAAATCGAATGCACACCCCTAAAATGTAGACACTTGTAAAATGAGTAATTACCTATTTGTGTAGATTAATATAACATACAAAATGTATATATATTCCGCTACTATTTTGAAAGCAGCTATACAATATCATTTTCCCTAATCTATACCCTTTCCTTTACTCTAAGTCCCTTACCTTATTATTTCCTCTTTCACATTTAAGGAATGATCATATTTAAAGATCAAAGGGATGAAGTTCAAATTAATGGAAAACAGAATTAGCCGTGATGATGTATTTTGTTTTATTTTTTTATACCGTTGGGGTGTTGGTGGCATACATTTGATCCCTTACTTTAGTTTTGTTGCATGTGCTTGTTGACA
>MU754144.1:176894-193835 GCA_026770625.1 Nicotiana glauca
GTAAAGATAAACTACGAAAAGATTCATCATAGAAAATTGCATGAAAAAGAAGAGATAAAGAACTATGATGTTTTTGGGTGATCTCTCACACTTGTGTATCTTGCAAAAGTAATCTCCAAAACAAGTCTGCCCTAATGTGGCCGAATTTCTACATCTTATAAGGGTTTTACACCAAGTTTTCTCGACTTGACACTTTAGTCCCTGAAGTTTTCTGCCTTTCACCGCGGTCCCACCGCGGTTACACCAGGACCGCAGCCAAAATGGTCCTCTGAATCTTCAGCTCTGCTCTGCCGCGGTCCTACCGCGGTTACGGTCTGACCGAGGCTAGCCAGGTTCATTTCTGGTCTTGTCCCTTTGCTTGGTGCACTTCGTGGGTACTATTTGATTGGCCTCCTTTTATCCGTAATTGATCTCGAATGTGCTCCACCGACTTCTTTCATTGGATATAGTCTGCAAAGCATGGAAAGCACTAATCAAAGCATTTGGTTATCACTTTTTTTGACCATAAAGCTATATAAAAATGTGGTTCTTTAGGGTCTAATTATAGTCTAATTCATCTATTATCAACACCCCACATTTAAATCTTTGCTCGTCCTCGAGCAAGTTGAACCACGCTTCTAGGCCTATTCGTTTGATGGATTACCCTTTTTATGTCACACCTGTTATTATGAAAGAACAACCTAAGCAGTGCAACATCCATACCTCATATGAAGATTCTAATGCCATGCAACACTCATGCTTACTCTATGTACTCTAACAGAAGTGAAGACTTGCTTTTTCTTCTTGAGTTAAATGCCCTCACATCACATTTTTTAGAGAAGTTCCACACACATGAAATCAAACAACATGGAACTGTAGATAAAATGAATTCACTCACTCTCAGCTAAGAACATTCATATGCCACACAGATACACCATAAGCTTGCCCTTACTGTAATACTCTACTAATCGAATTGTTCAGTCTAAGATCAATATGGCTTCATTTGGTTGTAATGTAGGCTATGGGACGTGTAGGATGAATTTAGATATAGGAGTGACTACACCTCCCTAATCACTTTAATACATACATTTTCTCGATTAAACCTCATCCTTATGTCACCCCAAAATTCCACCTTCACATCAATGTAACTACCACATTCTTCTTTAAGCACACTTGCATCAAGAGCCACCACTTATCAAGGAGTTTTTATTTTTATTAAATCATCTCTAAGGGCAAGTTCTACGTATCTCATGCAAGCATAGAATACGTGTATTATCTCACACACACTTGGCATGTAACTCATTCTGAATTAGTTTGTCAACACATTCACATGAGTGTTCAAGTAAGACAAGGTGTGCAAAATTAAGAGCCTACACGTGAGCCTAAACGTCGCACCATCAAGTTTATTTTAAGTATTTGCAGGTATGTACACCACGGGATGCATTCTTGTCCTCACCCATCTTAGCCCAAAAGAGTCCTAAGGATCCTAAAATCTATTAAAGAAAAAATCTACCTAACCCGGTTAAAGAAAAACCGTTGGAAAAGAACCGTGGTTAAAAGAAAAATCAAGGGGGAGTTACTACACTACCTAAAAAGAAAAAAATAAAAAAAATCTTTTTGTCTTTTTGATTAGACTACTTCCCTCAAGAATACTGTCTAAGTGGTCCGTCATCAGGAAGTCGGTGACGTCTAAGCTACATACACAACAACACATATATACACTAACCATACATATACTAACCCAAGTCTCCCACCCCACACACAAAGAGTATGACATGTCCTCATGTCATAAAACAATTAAAACGCAGAAGGGTAAAAGAACTTCCCTGGTCATCAGTCAGAGTCAGAGACGGTGTTGGGATCCACGTTACAGGCCCTCCCTATAGCACGAAACCAAGACATCATCCGGCTCTCAGACTTGTCCTGCCGTCTAGACATGGCATCCAAATAAACATGCAGGCTATCTACCGAGGTGCGAAGTTCTGCCACCTCTTCCTCCACAGAAGGCAACACGGGTCGGCTGAAGTATTATCTAGAGAACTCCGCCCCAGTTTGGGGTTGCCGTGAGGATCCAGCTGCATCATAAGACCTCCTGGGTACTTCCATGGGTGCTGGGGCGTCATCATCATCGTCCAGCTCAATGGGCGTAGGTGCATCTCTGCCCACTTTGATCTTTGACGCTCTGAAAGCTGTTTTTAGTGGTAAAGTGCCATCCGTAGGACTGACTGGGGCATCAGCCAGCAGACATAACCGTGTCACAAGTGAGGGAAAGTAAAACTCCTTAGTCATCAGAGGCGACCGGAGGATCATTTCATCTCAAATGAGTTTAACAACATCAACGTCCTTCCTGGTCACGAAGCACCAAACCAATAGAGTCCGTAAGCTGTTCACATTTGTTGCGCAACCCGTGGGCAATAACCTACTGCAAATTATGGTGAACCAACACTTAGCTTCCCATGCGAACGACTTGGAATGCAGGGTCATGTTTTCCTGTATCCACACTGGCCATCCCCCTGAGCATACAGACTCAATCAGAGTGTCCCAATCGACCCCTGGAGAATTGTGGTAATAATCAGTGTCACCAGTGAACGGAGGCAGCTGCAGGACCTGGCGAATTTTTAGTACTGAGGCATCTACCACTTTGCCCCGCACAACCACAGAACGACACATATGTTCCGGAAAGTTTGCGTAGAACTCCCGGACTATCATTGGGTTTGTCGTTTCAGGTTCCTCGAACACGAACTCCATCCCCCTACGGCGAATTTCCTCGTACATGTCCAGTTTTTCGACACAGAGGGCAGCCCAGTCAATACCAATCTCTGGGACAAAGCTTTTTATGGATTTCGCAAGAAACCTGCCCTGGGCCTTCTTGGACGTGAACCGGGTGGCATCATAAGTCAACACGTCGGAAGTGATTTTCGAGTTCCTACACTTCTTTCGGGCCATAGTACCTGCAATCAATTCATCATAACGATCAGGGGCATCCAAACATGTGCCAGTCGGATAGATACTCAGACTTCGCCACCCTCTGGCACCAAACAATTACCTTTTTTTTTCAAGCATGGCCAGTATAGCTATCTAGTAAAGTTCCCAAAGTGGATAACATCCACTATTGTCCCCACCACTTGTCAATGATATAATTCCGCCATATAAGACCTCCCTGCAAGCTTCCACCAATAAATACAGTTAAATTCTACCACCACCCACCCCACACAAAAATTGTCAACTAGGATTACACCCCCACATCTACACAAATCAACCCGAAACACCAACTACAACACCAAACTTCGAGTCCAAAAACCCCATTACAACCAAAATCAAGAATTCTATACAATAATCACTACATAATGCAAAATACATACAACACAAGAAAAAGTAGAACAACTTGCTTGAGGATGAGAAGAAGAAGGAATAGAGAGTAGGTTTTGGGAAGAAGGAGAAAAAGGGGGACGGAAGAAGGAGGACTTAGGAAGGAGAAGAATGAGAGAATTTGAGAGAATAGGGGAAAAATGAGCGGTGGTTATGGGTAGGGTAGGGTAGGTGAGGTTAGTTGGGGGGAGAGGGAAAGGAAAAAGAGAAGAAAAAATTAAAATAAAAAAAAATTTGCATTTCATACCTGGGCCTGGCTCGACCTACCGCGGTCCCACCGCGGTGGACCATCTTCAGAGAGGGTCTCTGACCGGGGTCACACTGCGGTTACGCCGCTACCGCGGTGAATGCAAGATCGTGATGCAAAGTCCTCCGCACTAACCTGCATATATACAATATGTTAGAAATTCTACTATCGTGAGTTGCCTCCCATAAAGCGCCTGATTTAAAATCGCGGCACGACACAACACAAGCGCAAGATTCGCTCAACCTCTTTTTTTTTGTTTACATAACATTACAAATTGCATTTACAACACATTCATGGGTTGCCTCCCATGCAGCGCCTGATTTAACGTCGTGGCACGACGCAAGTGAGCGTATTGAAGGTTCGCTCGACCTCTGAGGTTCAATTAGGTGGATCTCAGACCCTTCCTTTTGTTCGTTCATGCCCATATATAGTTTCAATCTCTTCCCATTGACTCTAAATGTACGAGAGTCTTTCTCTGCAGCAATCTCTACAGCACCTGAAGGGAATACTTCAATCACTCGAAACGGACCAGACCATCTTGACTTAAGCTTACCAGGGAACAACCTTAATCTTGAGTTATGGAGCAATACCATGTCCCCTAGTTTGAAATGTCACTCAACAATGTTATGGTCGTGTAACCTCTTCATTCTTTCCTTGTACAATCTTGTGCTCTCAAAAGTAAGACGTCTGAACTCGTCAAGCTCATGCAACTCAGTGATTCTAGTTGTGCCTGCAGCTTCAATATCTAAGTTCAACTGCTTCAATGCCCACCACGCTTTATGTTCAAGTTCCACTGGCAGGTGACAGGCTTTTCCAAACACCAACTTATATGGTGACATACCAATTGGTGTTTTAAACGCAGTCCTGTAGGCCCAGAGTGCATCATCTAGCTTTCTCGCCCAATCAGTACTTGTGGAATTTACAGTCTTGGTTAACACACTCTTTATCTCTCTGTTGGACACCTCAACCTACCCACTAGTTTGCGGGTGATACGGGGTAGCCACCTTGTGGCGTACATCATACTTTGCAAGCAACTTTTCGAAGGCTTTATTATAGAAATGAGTGCCCCCGTCACTGATAATCACTCGTGGTGTCCCGAATCGGGTGAATATGTTCTTTTTCAAAAATCCTACCACCACTCTTGCATCATTAGTGGGAAACGCAGTAGCTTCTACCCACTTGGACACGTAATCCACAGCAACAAGTATGTATTTATTGCCAAAGAGTTGACGAAGGGACCCATGAGGTCAATCCCCCAGACATCAAACACTTCCACCTCTTGAATCGGGTTCATGGGCATCTCGTGGCGACGAGAGATGTTCCCAGTTTGCTGACATTCATTGCAGCCCTTCACCCATAGGTGCGCATCTCTAAACACTGTTGACCAAAAGAATCCGGCCTCAAGCACTTTCGTGGCTGTCCTCACCCCTCCAAAATATCCTCCATATACTGATGTGTGACAAGTCTACAAAACAGAAGATTGTTCTATCTCGGGGACACACCTCCAGATCATATTGTCAATACATATTCTAAACAGATAAGGCTCATTCCAATAATACATGTGGCTATCACGATAAAATGTTTTTCTTTGGACAAATGAAAGGTCGTGAGGAACTATACCACTGGCCAGGTAATTAGCAAAGTCTGTATACCATGGCGCTTCCTCAAGATTAGTAGCGAGCAGCTGCTCGTCTAGAAAGGTTTCCAGGATCTCTTCGACCTCGGTTGATTTTTCAGCTCCTTCAAGTCTTGATAGATGATTAGCGACTTGATTTTCTGTGCCCTTACAATCACGAATTTCGAGGTCAAATTCTTGCAAAAGCAGCACCAAACTAATCAGGCGCGGCTTAGACTCTTTCTTCTCAATTAAGTACCTGAGAGCTGCGTGGTCAGTATATACAATTACCTTGGAACCAATCAGATATGATCGGAACTTGTCGAAAGCAAACACCACGGCCAACATCTCCTTCTCAGTCACAGTGTAGTTCAACTGCTCTCCATTCAGCGTTCTACTAGCATAGTATATTGGATGCATCAGCTTGTCTTTCCACTGTCCCAGCACTGCCCCCACTACATAGTCACCAGCATTACACATGAGTTCGAACGGTTGCTCCCATTCGGGGGCAACTATGATAGGTGCTGTGACCAGCTTCTTTTTCAGCTCCTCAAATGCTACCACGCAATCATCAGAAAACAAGAAAGGGTGATCTTTTTCTAACAACTTACAGAGAGGGTTGGCAATTTTAGAGAAGTCTTTTATGAATCGCCGACGGAAACCGGCATACCCGAGGAAGCTTTTGATTGCTTTGACTGAAGTTGGAGGGGGTAGCTTTGCTATCACATCTACCTTAGCATGATCCACATCAATTCCTTTGCTTGACACCCGGTGTCCCAAGACTATGCCCTATTGTACCATAAAATGGCACTTCTCCCAATTCAGAACCAGGTTAGTCTCGATACACCTCTTCAGCACACGAGTAAGATTTATCAGGCACTCATCAAATGAGTTCCCTACCACTGAGAAGTCATCCATGAAAACCTCCATTATATCCTCTACCATGTCAGTGAATATGGCCATCATGCACCGTTGGAATGTGGTGGGTGCATTGCATAGGCCAAAGGGCATCCTTCGAAAGGCATAAATGCCATACGGGCAAGTGAAAGAGGTCTTCTCTCTGTCCTCCGGTGCAATGGAGATCTGATTGTACCCGGAGTACCTATCCAGAAAACATAAATGTGACCTCCCTGCCAATCTGTCTAACATCTGATCAATGAAGGGACGTAGGAAGTGGTCTTTCCGGGTGGCTAGATTTAACTTTCGATAGTCCATGCAAATTCTCCAGCCCGTGACGATTCTTGTAGAGATCAATTCATTCTTATCATTCTTAACTACCGTCATGCCACCCTTTTTAGGAACACTTTGAACTGGGCTAACCCAGCTGCTGTCAGAGATTGGGAAAATGATTCCCGCATCCAACCACTTGATTACTTCTTTCTTCACCATTTCCTTCATATTTGGGTTCAACCTTCTTTGGTGTTTCCTGGAAGGTTTGTATCCCTCTTCCAGTAGAATTTTGTGCATACAGTAGGGGGGCTGATCCCCATTATGTCTGTCATGGTCCACCCAATGGCAGTCTTGCACTCCTTAAGTACCTGCAATAGTTGTTGAGCCTGCACATCTACCAAACTAGATGAGATAATAACAGGTAATGTGGAGTTAGGTCCAAGAAATTCATACCTGCGATGGGCGGGCAATGGCTTTAATTCCATCTTTAGTGGTTCTTCGATGGATGGCTTGGCTGGAGGAGTTTCTCGATTTTCCAAGTGCAAGAGCTCAAACTCTAGGGTTCTTTCCCTGAACCCTCTACCCTCTAACGCCAACACCTATTCCGCCAGATCCTCTCTATTTACCTCATCCAAATTTATTAGACATACAGCAAGGGGGTCCTCAATAGTCAGCCTTTCATCATCAGTCTCTACAATTACATCCACGACATTAATAAGAGAGCAATTGGCAAATTTACTTAGTTGCGTCATAGATTTTTGCACATTGAATGTTATTTCTTCATCGTTCAGTCTCATCTTGAGCTCCCCAGTCTCACAATAATTAGGGCTCTCCCTGTGGCCAGGAACGGTCTTCCCAAAATTATGGGAATCTCTTCATCCACCTTATAGTCTAGGATCACAAAATCTGCAGGGAACACAAATTTCCTTACCTGAATTAGCACATCATCTAGGATTCCAGAGGGTCGTTTCACAGTCCTGTCAGCCAGCTGCAACAACATAGAGGTGGGTCTAGGTCTTCCAATGCCCAACCTCTTATAAATTGCTAGGGGCATAAGATTGATGCTAGCCCCTAGATCACATAGTGCCTTAGCAAAAGCAAAATTACCAATAGTGCATGGGATTGTAAAGCTCCCTGGATCAGATAACTTTTCTGCAATTGGTCTAGTCACCCCTGCACTACAGGTCTGAGTAAGAGTAACTGTGGCCAAGTCTTGAAAATCAAACTTTTGGGACATCAAGTCCTTCATCATTTTTGCATACCCAGGCATCTCTTTCAAAGCTTCAATCAATGGTATATTTACCTGAATTTGCTTTAGCATGTCAAAGAACTTCTTGTATTGCTCCTCCTTTTTGTACTTAGGCATCCTCTAGGGGAAGGGTGCAGGGGGTATCTTCTTCCCGATCAATTGAGACTGATCTTTCTCAGCTGCTACATCAGCTACTGGCTTCTGGACAGTTTCAGCTTCCTTCTCGGTCTCATTCTTAATGCTATTTTCTTCTTGAGCAGGCTGGACTGTCACCTTTGTTAGTTTTGTTGATTCATCCAGCTCGATGGGCACTGGTATGAGTGTCTCAGCCTATCTAGATTCTCGATCCCTTTCTTGCTCTACATCCAGATCTCTGCCATTACGTAGACTTACTGCCATTAGCTGCTTCAATCCCTGATCTTATGGACTTTCTGGGTGTCTGCAGGCAGTGTCCCATGAGGACAATTGTTTAGAGACATCAAAATCTGGCCCACCTGTACCTCGATATTTTTGATTGCTACATCATGTGCATAAACTCTCTCATTAATTTATTCATTAGACCCAATAACCTGTTGCATCGTTGCTTCAAGTCTAGCAAACCCGTCTTCCTGCCTTCCACCATGCTGCTGCTGAGGTGGGTGATACCCCTGCTGCTGATTCTGATTATTGTATCCCTATGGTCGTAGGTAAGGTGTCATATTTTTGGGGGGTCTCATACCTCCCATGTTCCCGGTGTTGAACTGTGGCTGTGATTTATACTGCTATTTTGTTGACCCCAATTTTGACCATCCTGTCTTTGGCCGCCATAATTAGACACATAGTTCATGTCTTCAGGGTAGTGATGATGATCGTGTTCTGCATTCCACTAATTACCAACTGGCTGACTAATGTAAGATGCGCACAAGCCCCCGTTAGTAGTATCGACAATATGTACCTACTGTTTCTGCCCTAACTCTTCCACCTTTTTGGTGAGTATGCTCATCTGTGTCAATAAGGTTGCCATATTTTCAGCCATAGAATTGGATGGATCTAAAGGCATTGAGTGCACCACTGGAGTGATAGGTTCATTTATGGTTATCCATCCCGAGTTCTGTGCCATCTTGTCAAGCAGACTCTGGCCCTATCTCCATTTTTGATCAAGAATGCCCCACCAGCTGAAGCATCAACAATGTTCTTTACGCTATCTGACAATCCCATGTAGAACCGCTGCTCTAACATTAGATCTGGAACACCATGGTGTGGACATATGACCAGCATCCTTTTAAAACGCTCTCATGTTTCATGCAAAGTCTCAATCGGTCTCTGTTTAAAGCTCAAAATCTCATCAATTTGTTGAGCAGTCTTGTTGGGTGGGTGGAACTTGTTGTGGAATTGCTTAACTAGTTCATCCCACATTGCTATAGAATTTATGGGGAGTGAATTTAGCGAGGTCTGGGTAGCTCCTGTCAGTGAGAATGGAAACAATAACAGTTTGATTGCTTCAGGAGTTACATTGGGTTGCCTTTGGGTTTTGCAGATATACAAGAAATTCTTCAAGTGCTGCTAAGGATCTTCAATTTGTGACCCCGAAAATAGTCTCTTATTCTGCAACAAGTGCAGCATGCTATTTGTGATTAGGAATGACTCAGCCTGTATCTGCGGGACTACTATCGTTGTGGATAGATTCTCAGCTGTGGGTTGTGCCCAGTCATAGAGAGCAGCCTCTGGCACTATTAGTACTGCTGGGTTTTCCTCGTGATCTCCTATGATTGTTTCGAATTGTGCAGTTGTTGGTTGTTGTTTGTTTTGTCGGTTGACCCGATTCAAAGCCCTGAAAACTTTCTCGGGATTTGATAATGCTTCTAATACTTCACCAGATCTTGATGAGTTTCTAGGCATGCACCTATGCAACCAAGTCAACAACCGTTAAAATTTCAGTATAAAAATTCGGTATAGAGAAAACTGACTACACTAAGAATTTTTGTAATTCTTTCAATTGTAATTGATAACACCGTTAATTCCCCGACAACGACGCCAAAATTTGATTACGCCCAACTATGCCTTATAAAAGGACACGCGGACGTTGTAAATATAACCTGATTATTTAAGCCTAGAGTCGAATCCATAGAGAATTAACCTATCAATTATCTTTGTTGGAATCACTAAATTCTTTATAATCAACTTCCCCAAACGTTATAATCATTAGTTGATGGTATTTCTACTAACTAAGATTGAAAGTAAATAAAAAGCTGTAAACTAAATATGCTTGATTTGTAAACAATAATGAGAAGGTTCTAAGGTAGTGATTTCCCCTATTGATGGAATCTCTTTCGGTTATGCTTCATATAGATTCACTAAAATATCTCTATCAATCATGAGCACTCTTTTTACCGTAAATCTCTCCCAAGTAATCGCGATAATTTACTAGACGCACTCTCCCGAGATACGCTAGCTGACTTTGTTTATTACAGCTCACTTTAGATTACACCCAAGGCTTCGTTATCCCTAATCTCGCCTTTAAACCCGCAGTTATAGATTCCTCTTATACTTTGGGAGTGGTGTTGTTCAACAATTACCTAAATATGCATTCTCTCCCGAGTTATGCACGCTAAATAGGCATAGCTAGTTGAGGATCCTGTCAATTAACTACAATAAACATGTAGTTGAACAAATAGAGATTAACCGGCAAACTATATGAACATAATCAAGAAGTTCATCCTTTAATATGTTCCATCAAAACCTTAGACTAAAGTATGTAGCTACTCATAACAACGTAAAGATAAACTACGAAAAGATTCATTATGGAAAATTGCAAGAAAAAGAAGAGATAAAGAACTATGATATTTTTGGGTGATTTCTCACACTTGTGTATCTTGCAAAAGTTATCTCCAAAACAAGTCTGCCCTAATGTGGCCGAATTTCTACATCTTATAAAGGTTTCACACCAAGTTTTCCCCACTTGACACTTTAGTCCCTGAAGTTTTTTGCATTTCGCCTCAGTCCCACTGCGGTTACGCCAGGACCGCGGCTAAAATGGTCCTCTGAATCTTCAGCTCTGCTCTGCCGCGATCCTACCGCAGTTACGGTCTGACCGCGGCAAGCCAGGTACATTTCTGGTCTTGTCCCTTCGCTTGGTGCACTTCGTGGGTATTGTTTGATTGGCCTTCTTTTCTCCGTAATTGATCCCAAACGTGCTCCAGCGTTGGATATAGCCTGCAAAGCATGAAAAGCACTAATCAGAGCATTTGGTTATCACTTTTTTTTTACCATAAAGCTATATAAAAATATAGTTCTTTAGGGTCTAATTATATTCTAATTCACCTATTATCATGTGTATTTTAGTCTCTTTGAGAGAGTGAGAAACCCAAATATTTATTTATTAGTGCTTTTTTTTTTCCTTAGTCTTTTGTCTTTTGATTTTTTTTCCTTCCCTAGATAACAAAGCCACCATTGAAAGACATTGAACTCCATTTACAATATTATTCCTTTGAAAAATTATTTTTAATTTTAGATGGATACTTTTTCCTCAATCTTTTATGGGTATATCATTCTCACTTTTCATTAGCAAGAAAATAAATTTAAACTTGATTATATGCACATATGTCATCCTTTTATTAGATATTACACTTAATTAATTATGACATTAACTTAAACTAACATTTTTCCTTTCTTTTTAAAAATATTTATTCCTTTTCTTAAAAATACTATAGCAACGACGGCAAAAATATTATCATATACTTGAACTAGATAGGATTGCCTGTGCTATGCACGGGCCCAACGTATTATAAATTGTGATTTTTCGTTTTTGTCCAAGTATTCCAGTGCCAATAGAATAGTGCTCCTTCCATATAAATGAAAAAAGACAATCGTATAAATAGTAGGCTAGTACAACATATGCAAAAGAGGACGTAAAAATACTCTACTACTCTATTGCTTTCATGTACCTATTACAACAAGTTATTATTGATGCAACACCCATAAAATAGAGGAAATGTGTGTCTAAAATCACATCACAAGCACATTCTGACCCATCATTCCCTTTAAGATCAGCTACATTAGCCAGTTCAGATGTTACTCTTGTAAACTACTAGAAAATAGGCCCACTGCAACACAACGAGTTCCGTTGCCATAGGAAGGAAAACCGGTGCAATAGATCTAATGCTACGGTTTAGGCTCCATTGCTGGATCAAGCGTCACTATAGGTCTATTGCAACGATTTACAGCAACTGTTTCTAAATCGTTCCCACATGTACATCTACCGCGACAGTTTTGCTATAGTCAACTACAACATTTAGTAGCGACTTGTGGCAACGGTCTGGAACCGCCGCTATATGTATTTTGCGACGGTTGAGAACTGTTGCTATAGCCATTATAACATTTTTGGAATGGTTTGTTTTATCTATTGAAACGATTATTAAAAGCAAATGCAACGAGTTATAAGGAGGTGCTGCAACGGTTATAAGGAGATACAACAACAGTTATAAGGAGCTACAACGATGATTATAAGGAGCTACTGCAGCGGTTATAAGGAGCTACTAACAGTACGGTTGTTATCAGCTATCGCAACAGGATAATATAATACACTAAAATTAATATATAAATGATGAAATGAAAATATATTCATCAACAAAATCATATTTCAAAATACACAACCATGATAAGAGAAAAATATACAATAATAGTGTTTAATAATCTAAAAGTTGGCATATATAAGTTTGCAAAATAGTTCCAAAATAAAAATATTCTTAGATTGTCTGAAGATTCTACAACCAATATTTTTAGGTAAGGTCTTCACTGCTTTCATCTCCCCCTTGATCATTTGGTTCACCTATAAATTCAACAAGAACAGCAATAATTAGAAGATAGGAAAGCATGCAATCATTAGGGCAAGCATGTATTTTTTCATAATGAAGACCCAAATCTTGAGTCATATTTTTTGCCTTGTGGAAAGATTCGGGTAGCTCAGCAAATGGAAATGCCTCTTTTAACAAGTCTAACAAGTGTGAAAAAGCCACATTACTCAACCCACGAATGCATTTGAATAAGAACAATCGAATGGTGAAACTCAATTTAGAAAAATTCTCACACCCTGGATATAACTCTTGTTTTCCTTCCTCCACTAATTTAAAAATATTTTTGCATCTTCAGATTGTCCCTCTCTCACTCCTTCTTCATGCCTCATGTCACCCTCAACATTTCTAAAAGTATCATGAAGGATTCCATCGATATCATCATGCATGTTGGAACCTTCATCATCATTGCTTGGATGTGGATTATTTCTAGAGGAAAACTTTTCCTCATGAAAAATCCATTTGGTATATCCTCGAATAAACCCATAACAGACTAAGTGATCCTCTACTATATTTCTATAATGCCATTCACAATTAGCGTATTTTTTGCAAGGACATAATATTTCACTGCCTTGGGAAGCCCGTTCAAATGCCTTATCAAGAAAATCATTCACTCCGCGGATATACTCCTCGGTGAATCTTTGAAGACCCATCTAACTTTTATCTCCATTATCCATTTAATACTAAATCCCCTATGAGTCAAAAATGCAAATCATAAAAGTTAATCCAAATAATAAATTTTTAGAACTACTGAAGATATTTAACTATTTCACTTATCTCGCAATAAACCTGTGACATCATAAAGCTTTGTTAAAATTCTATCCTCTACAGTTCCTCTTACTATAATCTATTGAAGTAGGTGAATATAGCACCAACAAAGATGTTCTTCTATCTAGAACAAGTATAAAAGTCATGTGACTACCCTGAGATTACTAACAGAAGAGTAAACTAGTTAACTTTTTAAATAAAGTACTATTAAAATGAATTCACCAACACATAAAATAAAAAACACATAGAACAAACAAGTAAATCTAACAACTACCTAAAACAGAGTTTTCCCTGTTAAATTATTTTGAATGGACTAAAATACTTGATACAACTAGATAAATCTTTATATTATGAGACCTTGGTAGCACTCACTCACTGAAAAAGATATAAATACAGAGAGAATAAAAGCATCAAGTTGATAAATTTGGTAGCTACAGATTATGGGATGAGCTTTTCATATTTTTCAACACTTTGGTAGGGTTGTATTTAACTTTCAGGAATAGCAAAACTTGTTAGTTCACCATCAATTTATCCCATGGGAGTTCTCTGTAGTTTCTACTAACAACAAATAATATCAAACATTGTGACGTCGACCCTAACTCGATTCTGCTAACCATACTACAATCTCTCCAACTACCAGAAAATATTCAATAAGTAGAGTGGAGAAAATCTATATCTAAATGTAATTTTTTTGTGAGGCATATATTTTGATGTCAAATTATCAATTGTCAAATACACTTCTTAATTTCAGTAGCATAAACAATTCAACTCTTTGTCGCAGTAATACAATACAAGTTATTCTCCAGATACATACTCTTCTTCATACTTGCCTCACTTATTTTGGGTGAATACACATAAATGTTGGGAAACAATATGCATAAACTTTGAGACCCCATTTCAAAAACCAACTATTGTGCTTTGTCTCATTGTAACAAATCAGAGGCTTTTGATTGTAAACAACATGTATTCATGAAGGTGAACAAAATTACTAATATCATAACGGGATCCAATTTCACACTGAAGATGACAAATATAGAATAGCTACCCCAATAATTTATTTTTAATTTGTCTTTTACTTGTAAAATAAAAAATATATAAAATGAATCTTACCTAGTGTAAAGGGAGATTTAGATAGCTTCAAACTGCCTCAAAAAGCTCTCTGTCCGTGAATGAGAGCAAATAATAAGTAAGAAGAAAAAGTAGTTTTGAAGAAGAGAGAGATAGAGAGAGAAGACCTCTTAATCTTTGTTTCCCACGAGCCTTTTCTGGTGGTAATCGATCTGTAGCGTCGATGGAGAAGAAGAGAAGAAGATATGTCGTTTAGGGCTTGAATCAAACTTTAGGCTTTTTGTTCTTTGTATTTGTGTTAGGACTTTTAGTTTTTCTTTTGTTTTTGGCTTCACTCGCTTAGTCTCCCTGCTTTAAAAAAAGGCGCAATAAAGAGGGAAAATGGGGAGGGAAAGACCAACCGACCTAGTAGCCCTTTTTTTCGGAAACCGTTGCCAAAGATGGGTCTGTTGCAACGGTTTAGGGAACCGTCACGATACATTAATCTACAGCGACGGTTTAATCCCTATGCAATGGTTTATTCTGCTACCTATATCAGTAGGCCTGATAGGAACATGCGACAGTTGTAACCGTTGCCATAGATGTTTTATTGCAACGTATACATTACCATTGCTATATAACTGTTGCGATAGGTCTATTTCTTAGTAGTGTAATACTCGAAACAACAACATAGTAAACAGAACAACATAGGAGAAGTTGTTTATTACCCTTAAAAGACAAGAAAACGTCGATCGTGTATGTAAATATAGATATGTGAAACATGAAATGGGATGTAGGAAATAATTAATAAATCATGATAACAAAGTTATACCACTTCTTTATGTATCAGTCAAACATATTTAAATCAATACGAGTATGAGTTATAACACCAAACAAAAATATAGAATAGCGACATTATCAACATACCTATTTACATGTTCCGACATGTCCAACTCAACATTGTCAATATTTTATCTTTTCAGTTTCTTCTTCTTCTTCGTTATCACCTACCATCCATGAGCAAGAGATGCAAGCGAGGATTCCTGAAAACAAATTCAAACATCATATGAACGAAATAAAAATGACAATATCTTAGCTTTCAGTATAGCAGATTGATTCCATTTGGATTGATTAATTGTCTCTTGCAAGAAAGAATGTTTACAACATTTTACTACAGTAAATTATCTCTGATGGTCTGACCTTCCATAAGTAAAATTAGAGTAATCACAAAAATTCTTATTGCTCAATTAGGAAGTGCGAAGTTCATCTCTTACTTATAAAATACGAGTCACCTACAAATCACTATCAAATAGCTTCTCCATTAAAGGCCTTTCTCCTTTCTTCCCCTTGAAGTGGAAAAAAAATTCAATGTGCATCCGAAAACCTTTCAATTGCTTAAAAATACAAGTTTAATTGAAGGTTTGGAACCCAATTTCAAACCCTAGCCTAAAATCTCTAATTTCTTGATAAAATTATAATGTAAAAATATTACCTGCACACAATACTTTAGGTATCTTTGTATGAAATCGGATTTTGGTTCCCACACTACAAATCTACAATGGAACTCAAATAGAAGAAGATAATCAGGAAGCAAAAATCAAAGAGGAAGAAAACTCAACAGAAAGAGGGAAGGAAAAAGCAGAAGAAAGATGGAGTGAGAATTGAAAAAATGAGTAGTTTTCTTTGATGGCAAAGAAGAACGAAAGAAAGGCCAAAACCTAAACACACGTGGTCTTTCAAGTAGGACACCTGAAAGTCTCAAGTCCGTTCTTTTACCATAATACCCTATGAAGCAAGTGACATTTACGGTAATACCCTTCGTGTACGAAGGACCTTTGCTTATTATATAGTTAAAATATTATTTTTTGAACCAAAATCGGAATCGGAGAATTAAAATTTTGGACTTCATTAATGTCATATTTATGAGTTTACAAATCGAACTAGAAAGCCGCACCAAACGAAAAAGTCAAACAAAATCGAATAAAAACCCCGACTAGGCTTGGTTTGATTTGGTTTAGTATTGAGTAAAAAAATCCGAACCAAACCGACATATAATTATATATAATTTTCATATATACTTTGAAGATTTTATATAGATTTTTTGTCTACAAATATTTGTGATTCTCTGCAGGATATAATATTTTAATAGTATATGAAGTGCTCCATAATTATTATCCTTAAATAATGGGTTGTATTATCACTTTCTCATCAAGTGTTACTAAAATGCGACAATCCCTTTGTTCTTCCATATTCATATCATATGTTAAGATCTATTAAATTCTTATATCTTTTTCGAATGTGAAGTGATTATTATTATTTAGGTATTATATATTTAATTACTAAATTCGGTTAACCTTGAAAATGTACATCAACGAAAAATTATTGTCATACGACTAAACAAATAACTATTATATGTTACTAAGAAAATTCTCCCATAAGAATATTGTGAGCGTTACTGTGTTAAACCAAAAAATCAGAAAAAACTATTAGAAAAATTAAAGAAATCTGGAAAATAGTAGAGAATCACAAATATTCCGAGTCCGCAAGTTTCTTGTGTGTCCTTAAGGAATTTTAACCCCCTCACACGTTGCCAAGGTAATGGATTAAATTCTCCCAGGATAAAACGGAATAAACCTTCCTGCAACAGTGGCAATACAAACTGCAGGAT
>MU754144.1:197841-214411 GCA_026770625.1 Nicotiana glauca
TTGCTTGGGTGCTTGTTTTAGTCCATAAAGAGACTTAACAAGTCGACACACCTTCTTTTCAGCAGTGATTTGGTATTTAATTAATTATTAAATAATTAAATAAATTTTGTCCAAAAAATAATCTTATCGATCATTTTCCAAATCCAAATCCAAATCCAAATTTAATCTTAAAGCCATTTGACAACGTTGTTTGGTCAAATTTCGCATGTCATTGCTTGGGTGCTTGTTTTAGTCCATAAAGAGACTTAACAAGTCGACACACCTTCTTTTCAGCAGTGATTTGATATTTAATTAATTATTAAATAATTAAATAAATTTTGTCCAAAAAATAATCTTATCGATCATTTTCCAAAGCCGAAGCCGAGCGAGCGACGACGGCGCGAGGGTTCATTCTCTTCAACTCCTTTTAAGAGCTTTAAGAAGTGATTCTATATATAAGCACACAAATGTGGTTGTCCCTCACCAACAAGGGACAAAGTGCAAGATAAAAGTTCACTTCTTCAATTTTTCATTTTCCCTCCATTTCCAATTCAAACTTCTTCTACTTTAAAGCCCAATGGCTTAAAGTCCAACAAATATTTTAATAGATAATATATTTGTCAATTTTTTTTAATACTTTTACTAAATATATATTTACTTATAAAAAATTTAACAAAGTAAGATTGTAATAATATTTAAGTAACAAAAAAATCGAAAAACCCGACAAAATCGAACCAATCCAAACTGATATAGTTGGTTTGATTTGGTTTTAATAAAATCGAACCAACCCGGTCTATGTATACCCCTATTCATATTGTTGCTATTAATCATGAAAGAACAGGAAAAAAAAAGATCAAAATAAGGAATTAGAGTGGTTTGATGAGGTGGGTCCAACATTTAAACCTTATTCGTTCAACCTTTAAGATTTTACTATTGAACATATTATATTTTCAAACTTATGGGTTCAGACCTATCATTTGTTATACTTTTAATGAACTTTTACAAATAAATTTATATTTCAAATTGAAAGTTATAGATTTAAATGAACCCGCTGTCATTACCCTACATCGGCCCCCATAATGATCATTTTGCGTTTGTGCCTAAACGGCTAAACCCATTTGCATAATAATATGAAAAAGAGGGAGGATATTTTCGAACACATATATGGAACACACATACACACATATGTGAAAAATGATAAAACGAAAATATTAAATTCAGAATCCATATATTTAAAAGTACAATAAGTCTAATACTAAAAAACTTAAATACCGAAGAAATTCAAGTATAAATAATGAATCCATCACTAACTGCACATCTCCTAATCATCTTTAATCAACTTTTTTCTAAATCCAAGTAAATCATCCAGTGTGGTGATCTTCCCAAAAAGACAAGACATACGATCAACAGGATATGGACATAGACGGTCTACATATGCAGGAAGCTCAATCATCAATTTGGTAAATATTTTCTTGATAGGATCATAAGTGTAAAATAAGTGGTCCATCTCCATTATTACACTTACAAAGCCAAAGCAAGAGAATAACAACTCACCAGAAGGTAAGTTCCCAATAGGTGTAGCCATATAAAAGTGTTTATCTACTTCAGCTGGCAAATCAATAGTGATTTTATTCCATATAGAATTTTGATGATTTTCTAACACCAAAATATCCAAAACCCAAGAATTAGGGTTTTTCCAATGTGTATAAGATAGTGCTAGGTGCCCCTCAAATTGACCTAATCTTCTAATCCGTAAGCTTGGTGGAGGGTTTATAGTGGTGAAATTTTCTTTGTGGACATCAAAAGCTATAATAAATTCTTCTCGCCAGTCACAACATTTCCAAAAGATTAACCCATTTACAAAGTAACGTTGATCCTTGACAGAAATTATGGATACTATATGTGGAACATCTATCGTTCTCCATTTCCATGTCGATTTTGAACTTGGATTCAGAGTGAGGATCTTGTAATCTAGTTGCGAACTAACTTTAAGCAATTTGTATACATTATCCACAGGGTCGAAACCAAGTGCGTACCAAATTCTAGGACCTTCAATATATATACGGGAAGGGAAAATCTCCATAATCTCACAAGTAAATATATTAAAAAGTGAAACTTGATTGCCCTTGTAAAGGCAAGCAAGCCCGTTTAAAACTGGAGTAATATTTTCATAACCAAAATAGGGCATGCGTAGTCGTTGAACAAATGTTTCCTGCAAAATAGAGACAAATTCAAGGTGTAAGTGTATGTGTATGATCAGAGGCGGATCTAAGATTTTTATAACATGGGTGCACCACTAAAGAAAAAGGAGAAAAAAAATATTAAGTGGGAGTTTGATCCTTATTCTTCTAGATAAATAACTCAACATTCAACTAAGTGCACCATTTTGCTTCTGTAAAGCATGTGTAAAAACAACAACAACCCCCTACCATGTGGTAGAGAGGTTGTTTCCAAATAGACCCCCGGCATCCTTCCCTCCAAGAACTTCCCATGTTGTTCTTGAGGAGACTCAAACTCACAACCTCTTGGTTGGAAGTGGAGGTTGCTTACCATCAGAGCAACCCCAACAGATAATATATATTAGACCAATTCTAAAAATATAATACATAAAATACCTAGTATGGCGGAAAAACCTTAGGTTCACGTACCCCATATATTTGCTTATAAATCCGCCCAGTGTATGAGATTCTATGCAAGATATCTACAATTAAGTTTTGTTCTTTATACGTACATATTTTTATTTCTTTTATCTTTCAAACACAAATTTACATTTATGTCGCTATTATACTTTTTCACACACATGTATATTTAGATCCAAATCACATGCAATATTGGGTTAGAGGGAAACTGCTGAAGCCTTAAACTCAAAGGGTTTTTCTTTAATTTGTTGACTCCCCTTTTCAAATAGAGGAGTATCATGCTTAGTATCATTGAGATATGATTCAAAAATATAATCAAATTGTTCATCCTAATTATCCAAAAAAGTACTCCTATGTTCCTATGTTCCGCTTGATGTGAAAGAGATTACTATTCGGAGAGTTTGAATAAATTTTTCTTTAATCACGATTTTCTAATATTTTTAAAGATATTAAATTGTTAATTATTACAACTTATAATACCTCTATTTAGTTTCTAAATTTTATGTCAAAGAACTTAAGATCTTACTTCCCAAATTCACACAAGTAGCACGGAGGAAACATATATGTATTTTGTTACATGTACAAGGAGATGCACTCACTGTCTTTAAATCTTGGATTTGCTCGTGTGGTAACGAGTCGCCTCTTATATTTATGGATGCGTAAAAGAGGCCTTTCTTCATCGAATTATCGATATTGAGAAGTATGCAGCCGGAAGGCCTATGTGATTTCACGAATTCAGGCTGGAGAATAATTGAGGACCAAGATTTTGATACACACTTAAATCTGTCCAAAGCCTTAACGGGTAGCCAAGTTAGAATTTCAAACACAATTTCAGATGGGATTTCTTTCAATTTCTCCATCATCATCTTTTTCTTCTTTTCTACGTGCACGGCCATGCGGTTGAATCTGTTTTTATAATGTGAATATATTTGACGAGGAAACTATATAGAAGGGAAGAAGTTATATGATGACCTATTTTCTTTTGCTAAAAGTTAGGAGTGAGGACCTCTTTTTTCCTTGGAGAACAAGTTTTGCACCTTAACTCTATTAAATTGGGCCAATTCGCATATATTATGAGATTCTTACACAAATAGCCGACAAAAAATTAGTATTTACTTTTTCTAGCCGTTAATACCTAAATATACATCTGCAAGCTATTTGTAGTTTAAGCATTGGATTGACGACTATTTAGTTTAATTATTCTTCACTATATTATTTCACCTGATATTTTTACGACCAACCTAGTGGTTCTTTTCTCTCTCTAGAAAAATCCCCAATGGATACCTAGATATGCGAGGACCCCCACGCTCCTCCCTAATTATGGACTTGCCCGAGGCACTATTTAGGCGCGCTTGGATAGCAACAACAACAACATGGGATACCTAGATACGCAGTGCAGATTTTACTCCTCTTCCGAATGAATAGAGAGGCTATTATCGATAGGTCCTCGGCTCAAGAAGACGAATGAACACATACGTAAGCGATTGATGGAAAATTGTTCTATGCTATGAAAGTAATATTATCACCAAATTCATCTGCGACTCCAAGCAGAGGCGGAGCTAGGATTTTGAGTGTGTGGGTTCTAACTGTAGCTCCGCCCCTGTTCATATGGTTTTCTGCCATTAGCTTCAGAGCTTGAGCCCAAAATAACAGTTACAACTAATATTCTTACTTCCCACATTTATTCTATAAAATATAATAATAAATTTATCTCTGAGTAGTACCCAAATGCAATTGATCTCACTAAAAAAATTAAAAACAAGAAAGTAGGACCAATAGACCACATACCTTGTCAGTCGGCTTGTCGAGGATTCGAGATTTCAAGTTTGAACTTTTGGAAAGAATAACACTCACACCCACGGTCACAAAGCAGATCAACAGAGCAGAACCCTAGCTTTTCTTTTTGATTTGGGGTTTTCAATTTCCTCCTTGTTTGGAGTTGGAACTTGCAGAGGCGTTTGGTAGGTGAACAATAAAAGAGGTTGAAAGGAAGCGAAGTGGTGAGTGAGACTTTGAAGTAAAGTGGCGCTAAAGGTTAGATATATGGCTACCATGGAAGCTGTGATTCAGAAAAGGAAAAGTTGAAGAAGAAGGTGAGAGAGTCAAATGAGTCATGTTCACAGTCAGTGGACTGAAATGATTTTTTCAACATAGTTAAATGAATTGGGATGTCTATCAGAAAGAAAAAGACTATTAAAAAAGTTAGTAAAGTGAGAGAATTTATTAGAGGAAAGTGGGAGGAATTTCCGCTAGAGTTGTCTGGAACATGTCTTTATTTTACTCTTTTATTGTGTGCTTTTTAAAAGTATTATAAAAAATTATAACAACATAATGCTTGCTTATAGGGGGATTTGAACTCGGGTATTTCGTAGCGAACCCAAAACCCTTTACCATTTAACTCAAATGACTTTTATTACTAGGTTTGGCAGACACACACACACACATATATATATATATATATATATATAAACATTTTCAATACAAATACAGGGTTTCGGAAAAAAGTCACTGAGTTCGCCCGAACTCGCACCCACTACTGTACCTCCGCCCCCGACTCCAAGTTGCCATAAATGAGAGTTGGTGATTGCAAATCAAACTACTCACAATGTGACACCGGTAGTAATCTTTAAGGCAACAGACTACAACGATATTATGGATTTTGAATGTAAGCTCACGATTGTAGGAAGATTCCTTAACCTCAAATCGATCAAATCATGTCCAAATTTAAGGTTCCGCCAAGATCAAGGTGTATGATATTTGTAATATTTTCCTTGATTTTACTACTAAAGTGGACTTCAATATGGTCTTGTACAAACTATTGAGGGCTGCTGCTACTACTACTGCGTTATTTATTTTATATAGGTTTGTTTGTTTTGATTGCTTACATGCATTTTTTATAAATTTCTAATCATTTTGATTATTTATTTCATTTCAAAACATAGACATTATTAATTATTTTGTCATAACAATGTCACGTTTATTTTGTATTAGATTGTTTTTTTTTTGAAGATGGTGATGGAGAGATTGATGAAGATGTCACACATCGTATTGGAGCGGGATGGATGAAACAGACACTTGCTTTCGGTGTTTTGTGTGACAAGAAGGTACCACCAAAACATAAAGGTTTATAGAGCGGTGGTCAGACTGGCTATGTTGCATGGGGCTGAGTGTTGGCCTGTCAAGAGCTCCCACATCCAGAAAATGAAGGTAGGAGAGATGAGGATGTTGAGATGGATGTGCTGGCACATCAGATTAGATATGATTAGGAATTAAGTTATTCGGGACAAGGTGGGTGTGGCCCCTATTGAGGACAAGATGCGGGAACCACAACTTAGATGGTTTAGATATGTGAGGAGGATAAGCACAGACGGCCCAGTATGGAGGTGTGAGAGGTTGACGTTGGAAGGCCTTAGGAGAGGTAAAGGTAGGCCGAAGAAGAGTTAGGGTGAGGTGATTAGGCATGACATGGCGTAGCTATAGTTGATCGAGGACAGGACCCATGATAGGAAGGTATGGAGGTCGAACATTAGGATAGTAGGTTAGGTAGTCTAGATATTATTGATATCGGTAGTGTCAGTATGTACTCTCACATTTGATTGGTAGTAGGCTTATTTAAATCGTTGTCTTTTTTTTTTTTGGCATTTCGATCATCTTACTATCTTGTTATGTATGCTGCTTTTACATGGTTTTTCGGTATTGTCCTGTCTTGTTTTCTTGTTATTATTGTGGTACATAAGCTTTCCTAAGCCGAAGGTCTATTGGAAACAACCTCTCAACCTCTATAAGGTAGGGGTAAGGTGCGTACACACTACCCTCTCCAGATCCTACTATGTGAGATTATACTGAGTATGTTGTTGTTGTTATTATTATTGTAGAGTTAGATATATTTCTCTATAATACAGCAAAAAATAGTATAGTGCGTTGATCTCTTATTATGCACAGAGTCCGAAGAAGATAGCATCACGTCGTGACTATTATACAGAAACTTACGGTATATTTATGCAAGAAACTGATTATTTAGCTTGAATCCGTGACCTCCTCTTCACAAAGAGACAACTATTATTATCATTCCATGACCACCCTTTCTACTATATAACACACTATCCACATATAATTTCGTATATGTATTGCATCTTATTTTGAGCATTGCTTATATTACCACTCGGCTTAAATTCAAGGCACAAATGATCATATATTACTAAAGTCGTATAACTTTGTTTTCTCACACAAAAATCATAAAATTTTCACTAACTCACAAAAAATTATATTGATCGAAAAATATAATTTCCATTAGTATTTTCTTATTCCAGGTTTTTTGATTTTTATTCTTAGTCTAATAAATAATTAGCCAATTAAAAATAGATAAATATATATTTTAGCCACTCTAAAATATAATAGTCGATAAAAGATATATATATATATATATATATATATAGGTGAAAGGAAGATTTTTATTCATCAACAAATAATACATATACATCAACTATAGCCAAAGAGCAGAAAACAACAACACCTATAAGACATCTCCTACAAAATTAAAACTCTACTGCCATATCCTATCATCCTCTTTATTCCTTTGATTCAGGCAGTCTTTCATCCTATGTATACATTCTTTCTTCACTTTCTTGCATAAGCTCTGTGGCCTTGGGACTTTGCTTTGCCACAATGCTTCATTCCTTCTCTTCCATAGGCCATATATCAGTGCAGACAGGATGTCAAGGACAAAATTTTTCCTTAGCCACCCTTTTACATTTCTGGTGATTCTTTTCTAAAGACATTCCAGCTGTACTCATATCCTCAGCCATTGTAGTATTTCAGTAATACATGCTTTAGAGAAGTGGCACGCAAAAAACAAGTGAGATATGGTCTCTGTTGCTTGACCACATATCACACATAGGCTGTCTGGGCTTATTCCTATTCGTGCAAGCCTGTCTTTTGTTTGTAGCCTACTGTTAGACCCTTGACAAAGCTGATCGGAAAACGGCGCGGCAGTGGAAAGGAATTGGCATGATGGCCTTGCCATTGGCCTATGTGCGGGAGAAAACAACATGCAAGACAATACGAGCGTTGTCAAGGGCAACAAACTATTGCAAGGCTAAGTGTGACGGACTATACTACTATTGGAAGACTAAAGGTGTGACAAACTACACTAAAACACGAGTCGGTTGTGTGCAAGAAAAGGCCAAGGTCTTGAAGGAACAAGGCGGGCTGTACGGAAGCTTGACAAGGCAAAGCGGGAAAGACCTAGGCGCTAAGACAATGAGGCTTAGTGCCAAGGCAGTGGCATTGGCAACAAGGTATTGCCTTGGCTTAGGTGAGCGGGCTGGCACCTAAGCAATTTATGGGCAAACAACTTAGGAAGGGAAATGACATCATGGCTTGGTGACTTGATGCTAATCTCATCTTGGCATTGGTAAAGGGCGTACTTGATCAAGTAGGGGAGACTTGACATGAAGAAGCGATTGTGCCAGTGGGCGTGCGTGCGACTAAGTCATGGGCGATAAGTTATGGCTATAAAATATGGGCAGAGTAGTGTCAAAGGGCAAGGCTGGGCGCAATGCCAGCCTTGGGCGTGCAATAGCTGGCCAGAAACACGTATATGTAGCATACATGAAGCGGTTATCAAGTGTGATATGCACGTACTGTGCAGTTAGGCTGTTACAATTGCCTTGTCCAAACAGTGGATGATAATGGAGCTAAGTGTATGCACGTTTTTAGGTATGCTAGATCATGACATGCACGTTTTTTTTATCATGGGTGATCATGGCCTACCAGTTGGGGGTATCAACTGAAATAGGAAAACTGAAATGGGTTGACTACACTATAAATATATGTATTAGCAGCCCCAAAAATGTCTAAGTACCTAGGGAGGGAAAATAGGCAAGATTTAGGCATAAGGTAGTTTATGTCAAGGCTTGAGCATGGCAAATTATGTGCCATTTCCTTGCCAAATCAGTGAGCAACACGAAATGTCTTAGGCAGGGGCTTTTATAAGGCAGATTGTGCAAGGATCAGCAATTTTGTGAGTTGGTGTCTGCCAAGAGTGGCAGCACCTTACCAAACTCAAGATTTTTCTTTGTAATTCGTTTATTATAAAAGGTTGGGAAAGTGATCCCGTAATTCTGCTTGTGCCTTTACTTATTTTATGTTGCCTTGAAATTATTCTACGTGCTAAACCTCGAAAGTGAAAGAAATGGGGTGAAGGCTGAGCCAACTTGGAACTTGACTGCACATAACGGGCAAGTTTTCGACGGACAGAAAACGCCCCTGTGACACCTACCATGCATGGTTAGCCAACATATAAAGCTATGCTTGGGTATATTTTATATATTTTCTGGCTAGCAAATGCAATTAATTTTGGCCGATCAGTCAATTTTATATTTTTTTCTTAAAATAGGAATGACTCATCCCAAATTGACTCAATATCCATATACATAAATTAAATAATATTAAAAGTGAAACATTCCACTACAAAAAAATTAGTTTGGAATACATGCGATTCTGGTTAAAGAAAGAAAGAAATAAAAGTTATAATATTAGAGCACTTTGTCATGACCGGCCACACCATCATGCTACCTAGGTGTCACTTGGCATATATTTGTCACGACACAATTTCACCTCAGGTCGTGATGGCGCTCAAAACTATTATCAGGCAAGCCAACGCAAAAATATTAATAAATGCTAGTTTTACCTTTTTCCAAAAACAGTTACGAAAAATCTCTAAGTTTGAATTGCAAACAAGCGATAATTAACATCGTACCAAAATAATTATACAATCTCAACAAAAGATAGTCTACTAATGTGTGTGCCAAGACCTGGTGTCACAATTATGTGGACAGCTAGTAGAATGTACAAAAGAATAATACTATCCTACTGTCTAAAATAGAGTAGACAACCAAAAGTAAAGAAAGACTCCATCGGGCTACTGAACAGCATAGGAATGGAGCAGCTCACCGTGGAATCTCGAGCCGGATATGCACCTGCCTGGTAATCAGATGTACCTGCCTCAGATCCTGTACAATTAAGTACATAAGTGTAGTATGAGTACATAAATAATATGTACCCAGTAAGTATCATGTCTAATCTCGAAGAAGTACAAACGAGAGGTCGACTTGACACTTACTAGGGTCAAATAATATAATAAGTGTTATGCTAAGCATGGCTAGCACAAATGATTAACAATTTATAGCATAAAGAAACATGTCCTTCCTTAGATGATATCACAGTTAGCCATTTACATTTCAGGGCATACAACCAAGTTTCGTTCAAAGCAATATACCATGCAATAAGCATGCACAAGTAGTGCTGAGCTAGTACGGCCCGATCCAACATAAAAAAAAATGTACACTGTCGGATTGTCAAATGGCATGAACATAGATAAATCTATTACCCCGCTCACGAATCATACATGCGACACGGTCAAATATAATCAAACACAACAACAGGAAGGCAAGAATATCTATTAGGAGGGCAATCACTCATGAAAATATCAACTTCTCTTTAAAAGGGCCAAGAAAATGATGTTTCACTTATTAGATTCATTTACCATATTCAACATGATTTAAGCAATACAAAATCAATCATAAAGTTACAAGAACATCACATAAAGAATGCTTTTGGGCCCTAGACTACCCGGACTTAAGCATAATAGTGGCTACGTACGGACTTTCGTCACCTAGTGCATTCGTAGCCCCCGCATTCAAGGGCAAATTATTCAATTATTACACCTATGAGGACAATTCTCTCTTACAAGGTTAGATAAGAGAATCACCTCGCTCCAAAGCGTAGTTTCAACATCAAGAACGTGCTCAAACCCTCAATTTGGAGTCGCATGATCCGAAACTAATTAAATGAAGTAGGAACTAGTCAATAAAACTCAAGAGTACGCATTTAATTACTAAAGTAATTTCCCAACCTTAAATATATGTTTCCTAAAATCTGACCCCGGGCCCACGTGTCCGGATTCCGGAACTTTTTGATGGAAGTTATTCTCTATAACCTAAGGATCAATAATATATGATTTCTACTTCATTCCTTAACAAATTTTGTGGTAAAATCTAAGTTTTATCAAAACCCTAGGTTTTTCTCTAATCCCTTAATTTTTCCTAATATTTGTGTGTTAGTCTACCCAAAACTCAATTATTAAACTTAGAATTAAGGAGGATGAACTTACGTCAAGATGCTAGGTGGAAATCTTCTCTCAAGAGCTCCAAAATTGCCTAATAAACAAGTGCAAAATGGGCAAAAATGGCTGGAGCCCATATTAAATGAAGCTCACTGCTTCAGTGATTTTCACATCTGCGGTCTTGGGCCGCACCTTCGCCCACTGCATCTGCAGAAAGGCGCGGCTTTGCTTCTTCGAAAAAAGAGCCGCTTATGAAGCTTTGGGCCCGGCATATCTGCGAGAAGTAGACCACTTATGCGGTCTCGCACCTGCGGTTGACCAACCGCAAGTGCGGTTATGACAAATAGCTGGAGCTTCAGCTCCTTCCCAAAATTTTCAACTTCACTCGAGCCTCGCCCGATTGACGCTCGGAGCCCCCGGGCGCTGCCTGAATATACCCACAAGTTTGAAATAATAAATTGGACTCATTTGAACCCTCGGAACTCCCAATACAATGCTAAATCTCAGAATTATTATAAGTGCTAAACCTCGAAAGTGAAAGAAATAGGGTGAAGGCTTAGCCAAGTTGGGACTTGACTATCGCACATCGGCAGTTTTTCGGCGGACAGAAAATGCCCTTGTGTCACCTACCATGCATGGTTAGCCAACATATAAAGCTATGCTTGGGTATATTTTATATATTTTTTGGCTAGCAAATGCAATTAATTTTGGCCGATCAGTCACTTTTATATTTTTTTCTTAAAATAGGAATAACTCATCCCAACTTGACTCAATACCCATATATATAAATTAAATAATATTACAAGTGAATCATTCCACTACAAAAAAAGTTGTTTGGAATGCATGGGATTCTGGTTAAAGAAAGAAAGAAATAAAAATTATAATTTTAGAGCACTTTGTCATGACCCGCCACATCATCATGCCATGTAGGTGTCACTTGGAATATACTTATGCCATATAGAAGGGTTACATAAGTTAGGGGCTAGATCTTGGTGGAATATTCTAGAACTATGGAGAATTTTCTTAGGAAAGCTCTAGATATTTATGCAGTTGTAGGTAGGTTCTAGAAAAATATAGAGGTTTTATTAGGAAGGCCCCATAACCCTATAGAATTTCTTGGAAAGTCTTTAAAAGATTCTAGCTATGTAGAATATTCTAGAGAAGGGGTTTACTTGTAAATAATAAGGCACTTGTGTAATAATTTTTATTTACTCACTAGACCCTATGCGACTAGTAGGGCTATTCATTTGTAAATCACTAAGCAATACAATCAAGTTCTCTCTAATACAAAAGCTTTCTTTGAAAATTCTCTCGTGTTCTATCATTCCTTATCGATCTTTAGTGTATTAAGACTGACTTGGCATCGCAAGATCGTGAGCGGGCTATGCAAGATCGTGAGCAAGTGCCAAGTGCCGCACGTACGCTTAGTTCAAGACTAAGGACGTGACAAAGTGGTATCAGAGCTAGGTTATGACTATGGAATGTTAGAAAGAATACAAAAGATTTCTAGAAGGAAGTTTTGTAAGGATCCATGGCCAGAATTACCATGGTCTTGGTACTTGCAGAAGGGATCAACGTGAAGGTCCCTAAGCGAAAGCAGTTTGAAGGTGCACGGGATGTACACGAGGCAACATACTTACTTTGGAGGATGGACAAGTACTTTGATGTAGTCAAGGAGGATAACAAAGTTATTAAGGTACACAACGCCTCAATGTACTTGACCGAGGCTGTCGTGCTGGGGTGACATCAGAAGTATGCCATACAAGATTGAGACGTGGGAGCAGTTCAATAAGGGGTTGAAGAAGCAATTCTACTCGATGAATGTGGTGTATGAGGCTAGGCGGAATCTAAGGGAGCTCCGACAGACATCCACAATTCGGGAATATGTGCGTGAGTTTACTACCTTAATGTTGCAAATCATGTCATTGTTCGAGGAAGATTCCATCTTCTACTTCATGGATGGGCAAAATTAGGTAAAACAGGAGTTAAGAAGGCATCAAGTAGCCAATGTGGACGAGGCTATAGCGGTATCCGAGTTGCTCGTTGACTTAAAGATGGATCCTGCCAGGTTCAAAGAAGGCAACGCCGAGAGTGATAAGGGAGATAATGACAAAGACAACGGGAAAGGCATAGCCGAGGTATAGAAGGGTAATGGCAAGAGGCCATCCCATAACGGATAGGGGTCCAAGAAAAATGGCAAGGGATCAAAAAATGCCAGCGAGTACGTGCCTAAGGGAGGGTGCTACTTCTGCAAAGGATCACATTAGTAAAGTAAATGCCCAATGTTAAGGAAACTTACAGCAATGATCGAGAACTTTACTCAAGCATATAAGGGTGACACGGGAGAAACCACCTTCATTGGGGGGATGCGCTTGGAATCTAAACTGAACGTAGAGAATTCCAAAGCCTAGCTTAGCGCCATGCAAATGGAGAATAGTCGCAACAAGAAAAGTTTTGCAGACATAGTTGAAGGGGATGGCGAGTTACAAAGTGATGGCATGCTATCAGACTTAGACGATGTACCGAGCAGAGAGGTCAAGTTTGCTAAGAAGGTTGTGACCACGGAGGGCAGCCAAAGAGGGAGTGCAAACATAGACCCAATGCTTGAGAAATTCCTAGACTTGGTCGACTCAAGAGGAGTTTCAGGCCAAGAGAAAGGAGAGGCATCCAATGGTCGGAGCATTGAGGCCATCATTGCTAGCCGACCAAAGTACAAATAAGGCAATAAGAAAGGTCACCAGTACCTTGTGACAAGGGAAGGCGAACCGCTTCATAGGGCATCATGGCTAATGGACAAAGATTTTCGGTGACGCCAAGGTGAGGTGCATGCGTACGTGTCGATGCTTTATGCCGAGGGCAACACAAAATTAAGTGGGGGAGAGTGTCATGACCTGCCATATCATCATACCACGTAGTTGTTACTTGACATATATTTCTGTTATATGGAAGGGTTACATAAGTTATGGACTAGATCTTGATAGAATATATTAGAACTATGGTAAATTTCCTTGGGAAAGCTTTAGATATTTATGCACTTATAGGAAGGTTCTAGAATAATATAGATATTTTATTAGGAAGACCTTAGAACCCCATGGAATTGCTTGGAAAGTCGTTAAGAGATTCTAGCTATGTAGAATATTCTAAAGAAAGGGCTTACTTGTAAATAATAAGGAATTTGTGTAATAATTTTTATTTACTCACTAGCCCCTATGAGACTAGTATATAAAGGGGGCCATTCATTTGTAAATCACCAAGCAAAACAATCAAGTTCTCTATAATACAAGAGCTTTCTTTGGCAATTCTCCTGTGCTCTAACACTCCTTATCGATCTTTAGTGTAGTAAGTGACTTGGCATCGCAAGATCGTGAGCGAGTTGTGGAAGATCGTGAGCAAGTACCGCACGTACGCTTAGTTCAAGACTAAGGACGTGACAACTTGATATACAAATACGACCAATTTGGATGAAAATCTTGAAAAAAAGAAAGATAGCAGTATCGGGTTTTAAAGGATTCACTTTTAGTATTTTATATATATATATATATATATATATATATATATATATATATATATATATATATATAGAGAGAGAGAGAGAGAGAGAGAGAGAGAGAGAGAGAGTCGGGCGAGATTGGATCATTCCTATTTTAATTGGAATACTAAAAATAAAAAATAAAAAATTGTAGAATAAGAAAATACTATTGAAAAGTTATATTTTCCTTTTACTATGATTTTTGTGTGAGAAAATATAGTTATATGACTTTGGTAAAAAAAAAAGTCATAGTTATATTATTATTAGTGAAATTACCCCCAAATTCATTTAAATCTTGTTTTCTAATCAGATATCGACAAGTCTAAGAATATTTTCTCCTTTCTACACTTCTTTGTTACACACAAGGTTATGATTTGGTCTCCCATCAATTCTAAGTACTAAAAAATAAAAAGCCAATTATAGCGTACATAAATCACATTTTCCTTTTGGGTTTGTTAATAAATGGTGTGGGGTTTGAACTAGGAACCGACTTTGTGCAATTGGTGGCTCTTGTTCAATTCACATTTTTATTTTGGTCAATACTAATACAGGCTGGAGATGCTGAATGTTTTCATTTCATTTTATTTCTTGCGACGTCTGTGTCATTTTCATGAGGTTTGTAAATCAGAGTACATGCATTAAAGGGAAACATTGACATATCCAATTCTCATATGTACGGTTGGTATAAGTAGTTGTTATTACTACCTTCAATATTTAGGTGAAGTATTAAACCATGTTAATTAATCTATATATATATTAAAGCAAAAGAAGTTTGCATTCTCAATTAGCCAAGTGTCAAGTTATTAATAAGCCAAGTGGCAACATATTAAAAAGACACATGGCAACTTAATTCAACCCAAATTTATCGCTTCTTTTCTATAAAAGTAGAACATTTCCATTACTTAATATTTTTCAACTAAATAAATTATAAAATACTAAAAATTACAGAAACTTGCCACATTTTCAATGGCAGCCTCTTAACAATACTCTTGGCAACCTGATTCAACCAAATTTTATCGCCTCTTTTCTATAAAAGTAGAAAATTTCCATTACTTAATATTTTTCAACTAAATAAATTATAAAATACTAAAAATTATAGAAACTTGCCACATTTTCAATGGCAGTGTGACGACCCAAAGGGTCATCACCGTATTTTTTCCTTTTTCCGTGCTTCCGAGGCCTTGGAAACCTCACTTTTGGTTGCCTCGATTTGCGTGCGAAGTCCGGACGCGAAGCCGAAAATTTTTTTTATGTTAAAATATATGAATTCAGTAAAAAAATTACGATATTAATATTGATATAGTTGACTTTGATCAACATTTTGGGTAAACGGACCCGGACCCGTGATGCGACGGTCCCGGGAGGTCCGTAGAAAAATATGGAACTCGGACATGTGTCCGGAGTCGAAATCTGAGGTCCAGAACCCGAGTAAAAGAATTTTTCTATTAAATTGTTTTTCAGAAAATGATATGAAAATTTAAAATAAAAATGAGTTAGAAAATATAGGTATCGGGCTCGTATTTTGGTTCCGACGCCCGATACAAGTCTTAAATATGTGTTAAGCACTATCTGTAAAATTTGGTCGAAATCGGACGTCGTTCGACGTGTTTCGGACCTAAATAGTTAAAGTTGGAAGTTTATGAACTTTGAAATGAAAATCATGAGTTTTGGGGACTGATTCTTTGATTTTGATGTTATTTTGGCGATTTGATCGCACGGATGAATCCGTAGGATATTTTTGGAGTTATGTGTATATTTGGTTTGGAGCCCCGAGGGCTCGGGTGAGTTTTGAGTAGGTCCCGGGAGGCCTTAGGCTTAAAAGTATCAGACGTTGCAGTGTTGCAGGCCCCAGCGCGGCCGCGGTCCGCGCTGGAAGCGATGCATTTCTGCGCGGTCCGCATGGCCAGGTTCAGAGAGGCCATTGGCTTAAGTTCGACCAGCGCGGCCGCGGTGCAAATCAGTGCTGTCCGTGCTGGGAGATTCAGAGAGTGGTCTTGGGTCCATCCAACCAGCGCGGCCGCGCACCAAATCAGTGCGGTCCGCGTTGGGTAGGTTCAGAGAGTCATTTTGTTTCCTTCCTCGGCGCGGCCGCAGGATATTTTTGTGCGGTCCGCGCCTGTCCTTCAGTAAAGTATATAGATCCGAGATTTTCAGTCATTTTACATTTTTTTCAAAACCTAAAACATAATAGGCGATTTTCCAAACGATTCTTCTTCTTCAAAACGATTGGTAAGTGATTTCTAACTTATTTTCTTTACTCCTTATCATCTTTAAACATAATTTCAACTTCAACACAAA
>MU754145.1:5808-36424 GCA_026770625.1 Nicotiana glauca
GTTATCCGCTCTCATCTTATCATTATGGAAACATGAGATTTTACCTAAATTAGAAATTTCGAGTTAATAATTGGATTGGTTAACATGTAAAGGTCGGGCTTGCCTAGCAATGTGTTGGGCGCCATCACGATCGGGGTTTGGGTCGTGACACTTGTGGGTTAAAATAATGAGAAACAACTGCACATACAAAGGTAAGATGCTACTATTCGCAACCTGGAGGTACAAGTGAGTAAATTTGTTAAATCATTTACTGCTCAACAAGCTGATATTGTGGATAGTAGCCAAAAGGAGCATGCATTAGATTTAGAAATTGAAGTGCCAATGGAGGAGGTCAGAGTAGAACACCAACAATCTATCCAACTAGAATTTGAGTATGCTGATGTTAAAGAAGTAATACTAGAGTCAACTAAGGACATTGAGGATATAAATTTAGTTGACTCTAGTGTAATTGGTGCTGAGGATGTTGAAAATCTTTTCCATATATTTGAGCACGTTGGACCTCATTCCAAACACTTCTCTACAATATGTCCTGATGGTGAAATGGAAATGGATCCTTACAAGCATAAAAAGGAGTCCAGGGAAAAGGTAGATAAGCCTTATTTTTTGAAATTTTCAAGGTCGTCTAGGCAAGGTGACACTCCTCGATCGAGAGCTAAAAAGTGCATACGATTTTATCTAATTTTTAGCTCGCAAGAATTTGTGTCGCCCCAAGAGCATAGTCATAAGCTTGAAGCAAAACTTGGGATTCAATTCATACGCTTGAGGTGGAGACAAAAAGTGATTCACGTCGTGCCGCGACGTCAAACCAGGCGCTTGTTGGGAGACAACCGATCCTTATTGCTTCCTTTTATTTGTAGTTTTTTTTAGGTTAATTTTGTATTATATCATTTTTATGGTGTCGTTTCTGATTTTCTAGGAGCATAGGAAGCAAAGCCATTGGAAGGAAACAAAATCAAGGGAGATGGTTAGAACAAAGTGTGGGGTGCCCGCACAATGAACCAAGTCTGGGCGAAGACTAAGTAACCCATGAGCCGCTAATTCTTCGTCATTTGAACTACCGGGGAATTTCTTTTATCCTCTTGTATTTATGGGTGTACATTGGGGACAATTTACAAATTTAAGTGTGGGGTGAAGAGACTATTTGGGTGATTTCCTATGATATTTTAGTTGTATTACTTTATCTCTGTTGAAAAAATAAAAATAAAATTATTTTTAAATAATCCCTCTTGGTTTTTCTTAGGGTGCGGTTCTTTTCCAAGAGATGACTCTTTGAACTGGTTAGTAATTTTTTTTTATTGGTACAATTTTTAATAAAGTTTTGGACTTTTCCTGATGATGGACGTCCTAGACAGATTTCTTGAGGTTTTAAAGTCTAAAGAAAAATACAAATTTTTTTGTTTTCAACTGATAATGGAATAGGAAGGACTTGAGTGTCTATGTTATTGGCATGGTTTATATCGGGGCTTAGAGGTGGAGCATTTTTGCTGAGTATTTTCTTCTTTACTCTTGTGACTATATGCCTTGGCAATATGTGTGACTTCCTTTTGATGTCTCGTTTATTGACTCTTGTTGTTACTTCCTGGTGGTTGGGTTATATGATGACTATGCTAGTTGCTTTAACTTGAGAGTCGGGTCTGAGCCGTCCTGAGTAAGTCATGTGCATTGTGTGAGCTGAGATTTTGGTTGTACTCTATGCCATAGGCGTTTCTTTGAATTACCCTTGAGCATATTTGCCTACCACTAATAACGTTATCCATAGTCAGCGCTTTCGAGCATGTAGACCTTTTTCTTTGGCACCCACATTATGAGCCAAACACTATATTATTCTAAATCGTATCTTGTTCACCCTTTAGCTCCGAAAGCACTTAAGTTGCTGAAAGAGTAAAGAAAGAGATTGGATAGCTTTTGAGTAGAACCATAGAAAGTACGACAAGGCGCATTTGTGGGTAAAAGCCTTACTAGCCAGAAATACCAAGTTAAGGAGAGTGTAAAAAAAATAGAAAAGAAAAAAAATGATGAATGACACCTCCCATATAGTTGTTATGGGCTAGTGAGTATCTATATTTCATGTGCTTAATGAAGAAAGGTTTAATTGTGTATGGTTTCATGGCAATATATATATATATATATATATATATATATATACATACTGTCCCTTAGCCTACATTACAACCTATAAAGTCCTACTTAATCCTAGATTCTACAAGCATAAATTAGTCGAGTCTTACACTACGGAAAAGCCTATGGTACGAACTTGGGTGGCAATGAGTTTCTTTACGAGACTGAGCGAATTCTTTTACTATGTGAGTCCTTAAATCATACTTAATTCATATTTGAGTGTGCGGACTGATTACTCTCTTTGCTTTGTGGGTGAGGGCACATGCTTTACGATGGATTGGTAAAGAACTTATATCTTTAGTTGCACAAGAAGCGAGTCATATAGAGGAATGTAGTGGAGTCGATTTTGAGGCTAGGATGTTAAAAGAGTCACACAAATATTTTTAATAGTCTTGGCATTGGTCTAATAATAAGGAAAGATGTGAATATCCCTCATGTGTTCTAAGCATTGATATAAACCATTGTCCTTGCTATGATGCTTGATTATGTTTTCGAATTGGGTTACTGTAATGACACGGCCAGTTGTTTTATGTGTTACCGCTCTGTTTCTCCCATTCCTGCTTCTTATTTTCTTGTTTAACTATATTATGTGCTATCGGGTTGGTTTGCTCGGGTTCGGAGAGGTTTCGGTAAGTTTTGAGACACTAAGTCTCTTTTAAGTAAGCTTAAGTTGGAAAAGTCAATCGTATATTGACTTAGGTGAAAAGGGGCTCGGATGTGAGTTCCGATGATTTGCATAGCTAAGGAGGTGATTTGTGAGTTAGGAGTGTGGATCAAAATATGTTTTGGAGGTCCAGAGTAGATTTAGGCTTGAATTGGCGAAAATGGATTTTTGGCGTTTTCCGGTTGATAGGTGAGATTTTGATATAGGGGTTGGAATGAAATTTTGGGAGTTATAGTAGGTCCATCGTTTCAATTGGGATGTGTGTGCAAAATTTCAGGTCATTCGGATGTGGTTTTGTAGACTTTTTAATCAAAAGCGTAATTTGGAAGATTGTTGGAACCTTAGGCTTGAATCCGATGTGATTTGGTTGATTCGATGTTGTTTGTAGTGTTTTGAAGATTGGTATAAGTTTGGATAGTGGTATATGACTGGTTCATGCTTTTGGTTGAGGTCCCGGGGGCCTCAGGGTGATTTCGGATGGTTGACGGGGGATTTTAGAGTTGAGTTTCGCAGTTGAAGTTATTGATGTTGTCATAACTACACCTGCAGTTGGGAGGCAGCGGATGCGATGCCCCTAGTAGCGGAAGGCAAGCCGCAGATGTGGCAAAGAGGGAAATCAGTTGGAACCATAGAAGCGGCTACTAGAGCGCACCTGCGATAACGCAAGTGCGAGCGTTTTGTCGCGGATGTGGAATTGGGCCTTTAAGTAAAAACTGCAGTTGCGGTGGGTTAGACCGCAGAAGCATAACAGGACCGCAGGTGCGGAATCCCTGGGTCAGAAAATATACATTTCATCCTTCAAGATTTTCAGCCTTTCTTCACCATTTTTAAGTTGATTTTGGAGCTTTTTGGGAGATTTTAAAGAGGGAATTCAAGGGAACTTCATTGAGGTAAGATTTTTGATCATATAACTCGTTCGTATGGTGTTATTTCATTGATTAGGCTTGAAATTTATGGAAATTTATGGGTAAATATTGAAGAAACTAGGGCATGAAATTGGAGACCTAGAATTTGGGATTTGAGGGGTCATTTGTGGTTGGATTTTGGTAAATTTGATATGCATGAACTTGAGGGAAGATAAGGATTCCATTGATATTAATTTTTTCAGATTTCGAGAGGTGGGCCCGAGGGGTCTGGTTCAGTTCATTTCGGGATTTGTGTTGTACTTTGATTAAATTCGTATGGGTTTCACCCCTTTAGCATATATTGATGGTTATGAACTGATTTTTGATAGATTCGATGCATGTTGAGTCCGATTCGAGAGGCAAGGGAATCGCGGGCTAGAGTTTGGATTAGTTTTAGGTAAGTAATAATTGTAAATGTTGTCCTGAGGGTATGAAACCCCGGATATCACATCGTTGTGCTACTTTGAGGTAATGCACATGCTAGATGATGAGCGTGGGGTCGTGCACTATTGGGGGCTGTGAATTAGTCCGTCCCATATGACTGTTTAACTACTTATTTTATTGAAAACTATTTGCTATCATCATGTTTTGGGGTGAATGACATATTTGGGCCTCGTGCCAACTGTTTGGACCCTTAGGGGCTTTTACTATTATTCCTAACTGTTTTGACTTCGTATTTGTACTGAATCATGCTATATTCTACTATTTTCAAAACTCAACCATCTTTACTATTTTTTTTTAATTTTAAATGATATTTTGGGCTGAGCCTCATGTTTTACTTTTGCCTGTGTGGCTTGTGAGATTCTGACCGAGTAAGGCCGAGGGCCTATGTTAAGAGGATACTATGGGATCGGGCTGCGTGCTACAGTAGTATTATACTGATTCATGATGATGAGGATGAGGGCCTAAGTTGTTAAGCCACAAGGTGGCTTGATATGAGGCCGAGAACTTGTTTGATTATGCCAGAAGATGGCTTGTCATTGTGCTTGGGCCATAAGGGATACCTCCCGGAGTCTGTACACCCCTAGTGAGCACGGGTACCCAGTTTGTGATGTGATATAGCCCGAGAGGCTGATGTTATTCCATGTTATTGTCTAAGGGGCTTATACGAGTGATTTTGAGATAGCCTGAGGAGCTGGTTCTGTTGGTATTTTGCTTGAGGGGATGATTTGTGTTTCTATCTTGTATCCCTATTTTCATTCACTCATTTGAACTGTAAAAGATGTTTTAAAGAGGTTACTGAACTAAGAAGTTTTACGAGCTTTTACTATTTTATTGTATTATTCTAGTTTTACACTACCTCGTTGTAGCATTTTGCTGTGTACTTACGTGTTTTCTTATCGCTCAGCTGTCTTTACTTTTATTACTTAGTGAGTTGGCATACTCACATTACTTCATGCACCTTGTGTGCAGATCCAGGAGTCTCGGGTCATGCTAGCGAGGGCTGATTTGCTTTCCAACAGGCTTGTTCGGAATTGGCTAGGTAGTTGCTCGGCTTTCAAAGCCCGGTGCTCCTCCCTCCTACCTTTATTTTGCTTGTTCTAGATTTGTATTAAACTATGTTGTCTTTTCATACTCTTAGATGGATTTTAGATGCTCATGACTGGTGACACCCAGATATCGGGTTATGTTTGTTTCCGCATTTGTTCTATTTCACTCTATTTTAGGACTTATCGCGTATTAATGATTAATTATGAATTATTATAGCTGTTAATTAGTTTGGGGGTATGTGTCGGCTGGCCATATTTCACGAGAGGTGCCATCACGACCAGGTCTAGTTTGGGGTCGTGACAAGTTGGTGTTAGAGCCTAAGTTACATAGGTCTCACGAGTCATGAGCAAATTTAGTAGAGTCTCGTGGATCGATACAGATACGTCTGTATTTATCCTCGGGGAGCTGCATAACCTTTAGGAAAACTTCATAATCTTCAAATTCTTGTCGTGGGAATCTGTTGATCCGAGTACTAAACTTTTGTTATTCTATTCTCTCATAGATTGTGAGGACACGAGCAGCCGGTCAGGATGGATGACCACCAATACCACCAGCTATGGCCATTAGAGGCCGAGGACGTGGTCGAGGCCGTAGTAGGGGGAAGAGGTGTGACCCGCACTGCAGCTAGGGCAGCACGTGCAGATCCACCAGCTGCCCTAGTTCAGGATCAGGTCCCTGTCATGGACGCTCTAGTAGCACCAGCTCAGGCACCAGCTGTGCCCATTGTGATTCCAGGTCTTCAGGAGACCTTGGCCCAGATCTTGAACTGTGTGCATGAGTCTTGCTCAGGCGGTCGCAGTTTCAACTTCTGCAGCCACTTCTCAGACTAGGAGAGGCACTCAGACTCTTGCCGCTCGTACACCTTATCAGGTTGTTCACGGATTACAGACATTGGAGGCACTACTAGCCCAGCTGGTGGTAGCTGCTCAGGGTTATGTAGCTCCGGTTATGCCAGAGGACGAGCAGCGTATATTAGAGAGTGATGTTTTATGCGTCAATACCACACAAGAGGGGGGTGATTTGTGTGGTGCCCAATTTTTTACTTAAAATGCTTCTGGAAGGACCTAGTTCTTCTATGTGTTCCAACTACTACTGTTGCGGAATAATAAATATATAAAATAAAGAACACAGAGATTTTGCGTGGAAAATACCCGACTCAAAAGGTGAAAAAAAACACGACCTACTACTCAGTAGGATTTTCCCCAACACTTCACTAAATCACTGAGCCAAAACAGCATTTACAAAACTCTTTGTATACATAAGGATTACCTCTAATCCCGTTGTAGCAACCAGCCTCTAACTGTTGCGACAACTTCAAGTTAACTCTAACTTGAATACTCTGCTTCTAGATAAAGATGAAAGGTACAATATGAAAACACCTAGTACAATTGAACTAGAAATAAAGAAAGTCACATAAAACTCTTTATGGAGCTAGTTCTTCAATCTGGTTAATGTAGCTTCTGGTTTGCACACTTGAATCACACACGAACTGCTTGCAAAAAGCCTTGATATTTTGCTCCCATTTCACATTTAACTTCTACATTTTTGTGCAACACATTAATGTGAGAACATCCTGCAATTTATAGAGTTAGGAGATGAAGAAATAACTAGAGTTCTGATGCAACTCTTCCTTGATGGAAGAGTTCTAGTTGATTTCAACTTCTAACTCCTTCCCTATCTTGAAGTATGTTCTCTTTGATTAAGGAATCCTTCTCCTTATCAATTATGCAACATTTTCGATCAGGAGATATTAAATACACCAAGTTAAGCTTATCTCCTTCACGTGTAACCCACATGCTCAAATCTGCCCGTTTCTGTGCACCTGAGTGATGGACCTGGTTCATCCTAAGTTTCTTTGTCAGTCTTCAAAACTAACCTTTACTTTGGCCAACAGATTTCCCCTTTTTGATGATGACAAACTCTGTGCTATTCATAAGCTTAGGCCCTGTTTCAACTTCAGCTCAACATCAACATAATGTTAGAAACATTTTTCCTTTTTATCACTTATCATAAGGGACCAGGTACATTAGGTTATAAAAATCACTGTTCAAAGTATAAAGCACAACCTTTTTCCCCCTTTTGGAATCATCAAAAAGTTGCATAAAAATGCGATATAACCAGATTTTAAAACTTACTCATGGCCATTGAGGCTACGTCAAATGCAATCATGGATTAATCATCATATATCAAGCTAAGAATTTTAACCATCAAAGAAATATAAACAAACAGTTAAAGCAAAAACAGTGAAATCCATTGATGATTGATAAGATTCTACCACAAACCATAAGAAGAAATAAAAATACTGAAAACATGAGCAAAAGAAACAAAACGTCCCAAACTGGGTCACTGGTTGACCTACACTAGGTTAGGAGTCTTAAGGCTTGGGAGAGGTAGGGCTGAGTTATTTGCTTGGAGAAGTTTCAGAATGTCTTGAAGAATTCCATCATTCTTCTCCTTTTCCCTTGCAAGTTTAGTTCTGAGAACGTCTATCTCATATTCTACCACAACCAATCGTATCTTCAGCCTTGCTATCTCAATATCCTTTGCCTCACTCTCATGTACCAAGACTCTGACTTTGCTATTGATAGGTGTTTTTTTAGATGAACCAAGTTCGTTGAGAATGACATCGACTTCCTAATCGCAAACAAGTAGAGTATTAACACCAAAATAATCCTTTCTTGCACTAACCTTCCACTTTTTCATATGTACCTTGAAATGTGCAAGCATAGTTGTGAGAATGAAACTATAGGTAATGGCATGAGTTTTGGTGCCATTGATAACCCTATCAGTAGGTCCGCGAGGGTTTCCTATTAAGATGGAATAGGTTCATCTTATTTTTCCCAAGTTGAACCAACCCCTCAGCAGCTTTGCCAGACCCACTTCCCTTTGTTTTGCTCACACTCTCTTCTATTTCAGTAAATGCCTCTCCCAAACAACCATTGCACCAATTTTGTTTGTCAGACGAACAGGAGTGGGTGAAGAATTAGCCACTCTTATACCCTTTCCCCTCACAGTACTCCTAGCAACCTTGCTCTATTTTTCTTTTCCTTTTTATTTTTACCACCAACTTATCCAGATTCTATAGTCTCAACACCTGCTATAGATCCTACCAGTACAAATCCATTATCTAAATTTGTAGCAACTTCAGAAATTATCTCAGGAGTAACTTTAGAATCAAAAAATACTTGTTCAGTTTCGGGATACCTACTTTCTTCCCCCTTAGTAACAGACTTAAATGAATCTTCAGATTTCTGCGATTCTTCTTCCCTACTTGCTTTCAATTTCTTATTTATTTTCTTGATCTGCTCTCCTTCAATGACAATCTTATAAGCCATCATCTTTACTCTACTTTTCTTAGAGATTGGTGTTGTAGAAGGTGTGGAAGTGGTTTCATGTGGTGGTGATGAAGGATTTTCAGAGGTGTTTGACAAATCTGGGCTAGGTTATGGAAAAGAAGAGAATTAGATCGTGTTTGGAAGATGAAAGAAGAATGAGAGTTTTTGACGGCTTGAGAGAGATAAGTAAGGAATACACTAAAGTCGATCAATATACAGGGGAATAATTGATGGGGTAACTACATATTTTCAGACTCTTAGAAGTTTAATCAAACTGAGAGCGTTGGAGTGTATCCCTAGAATCTAGGTACGTCCATTCGATTGTGACTCTTTTGAATAGGACTGGTTCACTTGTAACGGATAAGTCCAAAAGGAGTTTGGTATTTGGTAGGACTCTGCTCATGATCCAAATATAGTTATTTCAAATTATGTAAAGTGTAGAAAACATATCGTGTTATCTTGATGAACCAGTTTCTTCACTGATAATTCTCTTGTGTGAGTCTAAATTTGCCAAAATAGAGGAAATATCATTAGTGATTAATGAGTCATTTTAGCATACAACACAAGAGTATACTATGGAAAGCATGATACTGAGTAAGATTTAATCTAATTATACAATTTACAGACTTTCTACCAAATACTTTTTTTCATTTTTTTCCGTTTAACCTTGAACTGGTCCTTTTAGGTAATCTTAATCATCCCTAATTCCAACCTTTTCCTCTCAAAGTGATCTCTACTTAAGGCTTTTGTGAAGATGTCAGCAATTTGCTTGTTAGTAGCACAAAACTCCATAGTGATCAAGCTTTCCTCATAGTTGTCCCTCAAAAATGGTGCCAAACATCTATGTGCTTAGTTCTCTTATGATGAATCGGGTTCTTTGTCATACTAATAGCACTAGTGTTATCACAAAAAATAGGTATACAACCAACATCAATTCCAAAGTTCAATAATGGTTGTTTGATCCACAATAATTGAGCACAACATGAAGCAGCAGCAACGTCTCACCTTCAGCAGTAGATAAGGCCATTGAATTTTGCTTTTTGGTAGCCCATGACGCAAGACATGAACTAAGGAAGTGTACCATACCTGAGATGCTCTTCCTATCCTTAAGGAAACCTGCATAATCAGCATCAACATATCCAACTAGGTTAAAATTACTACCTTTTTGATACCAAAGGCAAAGGTCGCTGGTGCCTTTCAAGTATCTCAATATTCTCTTTACATTAGTCAGGTGGGGATCCTTTGGATTTGCCTGAAATCGAGCACAAAGACCTACACTAAAACAATGTCAGGTCTGCTAGCAGTAAGATACAAAAGAGAACCAATCATTCCCCTATACAACTTCTGATCAACAGATGAACCAAGTTCATCTATATCCAATTTTGTGGATATTGAAATAGGAGTGTCAATTTCTTTAGATGTTTCTTCCTGGTTTTGTTACTAAGGAATAGGTTCGTGGACAGGTTCCCTCGAGGTTTGAAGATTAGTTCCTCTCTAGTCAGTTCCCCGTGTCATGTTTCCCTGGGTGGAAGAACCTGTTTCATCACATGTTCCTTCCTGTGATGCTTCTTCAAGTTGGACTATGGTTTCATCATTTGAATTTCTTATCAGTCCAATTTCTTCATTATCTTGTTCCTACTTCTCAAAAAGAATGTTAGTTTTAAATAACATATACATTTTTTCTACACACATAGTTCTTTTACTGTATATCTTATATGCTTTACTATATGAAGAATACTCCCTCATAACTTATGGGATCATACTTACCTAGGGAGTCTTTGCCATTATTGTGCACAAAGCACTTACATATAAATTCCCTAAGATGGGATATATTTAGCTTTCACCCTTTAAGTGACTTATAGGGAATCTTCTTAACAAGAGGTCTAGTCATGCAACTATTTATGATGTAGCATGTAGAAAATTCAGCAAACTTAGAATTTTCAAATTTAGTTCCATGATCAGAACTAATTGATGCAAGTTGATTACCTAGTTGTTTCTGAGTATTTCTAACAAAAGCAGTAAACATGTCAAATGCTTCATCTTTAGATGTTAAAAACAATGTCCAAGTAAACCTAGAGTAACCATTAACAAGCACCATCACATATCTTTTACCACCTCTGCTTAATGTTCTCATTGGACCATAGAGATCCATATGGACCAGTTCCATCGTTCTGGTGGTGCTTACCACTTTCTTGCATTTAAAAGAGGATCTTACCTGCTTCCCCCTTGCACAAGCCTCACAAACTTTGTCTTCCTTGAACTTGATGTTAGGCAGCCCTATCACCATGTCCTTGGAGACTAATTTGTTGAGTTGACTCAGACTTGCATGTCCAAGTCTCTTGTGCCAAAGGAGTGGATTATTGCCCAAGACACTTAAGCAAGTTAGTTCATTTTCTGAGAGAGTAGACAAATCTACAATGTAAATATTGTTAACTCTTTTTCCCTGCAAAACAATCTTTTCAATGGTAAGATTAATCACAAAATATTTGGTAGTGGTGAATGCTACCAAGCTACCTTTATCACATAATTGCCATACACTGATTAGACTGTACTTTAGGCCATCTATCAAGTAGACATTCTCAATAGAGTGAGAATCAGTCTTAGCTACCTTTCCAACCCCAATGATCTCACCTTTCTTCCCATTTCCAAAGGAGACATTGCCTCATTTGAGGTCCTCAAGTGAAAGGAACTGGTTATTGCTTCATGTCATATGCTTTGAACAACCACTATTCATGTACCATATTTGGTTGCTCCCCTTCACTTGGACCCACGAAAGGAAATCAGGGGTTAGTCTTAGGAACCCAAATTAGTTTGGGTCCCTTTCTATAGGCAAAATGGTGAATCAAATTCTTTTTAGCCTAACCTGGAAGTCTATTTTTCCCTTGAACAAATTCTTTATTCTTTTGACTAGCCTTTTCTTTTGCAATACATTCACTTTTATAGTAACCATTTTTACCAAAGTGTGTGAAAATTTTGCTCTCAGGGAATGTGAGGTACTTGGTTTTTTGATCCCACTTAGGTGCAGGGGTCCCGTAGCCAAGCCCTCTCTTATTGCTACTGTGGTGTTCATGTAGCCATGAAAGTGCATCGGAGGACCTATTCCATTTACAGGTTCTGTCTAGCTCGTGCTTAACCTTGTTTAGATCCTCCTTGAGGACTCTTATCTGCTTACTCTTTTGTACAGCTCATCTTTTATTTTTCCCATATTTTCTTCTAAAGTGAGTAGTGTGTGATCAGATTTCTTTTTACCAGTTCCTAATTTAATTTTAGATTTTTAGATTTAAGCTCTAGGATTGTGGTGTCAAGTTCATGAACCTAGTTCTTTAACTCAACATTTTTACTTTCATTTTCACTAACCCTAAATTCCAGATTTTTGCACTTAGCTTTCAAAATCACACACTTCTTAGAAATCTGTTTGTTTCATTGTTTAGATCATCAAATTCATCAATGAAATCCGGTAGTAACTTAGATAGCCTTTCTTTAGACAAAAATTTAATCTTGTCTTTTAGATGAATTATACTTACCTCAGATTCCTCATCGGATTCTCCAATTGCCATAAGTGGTTGTTCATCTCCATCTTCATCCTCTGAGTCCTCATCTGAGCTTTCTCCCCATGTAGCAACCTTAGCCTTTATTGATCCTTTATTCTTCTTGGGTGGAACATATTCCTTCTTCCTATTCCTTTGTTCAGCTCTTTCCTTCTTCCATTCAATTTCCCTTTAAGGGCAATTTTTGACGTGGTGATCAGTCTTCCCACACTTGTAACACCCCTCGTTGGTTTCTTTTTTAGGAACCCTTGATTTGTTGTAGCTTCCACTTCTTAAAGGACCATTCCTCTCATTAGGTACTTCTTGAAATCCTTTGTGATCATGGTCATTTCATCCTCCTCTAGATCAGCACCTTCAGTAATTCTGAATGCCATGCTCCTTTCCTTATTGGGTGCATCCATCTTCATGGTTTGCCTTCTAAGTTCATGGGTAGTGAGATTTCCAATTAGCTCATCTAACTTAAAAGTGGCAATGTTCTTTGATTCCTGAATAGCTGTGATTTTGCTTTCCTAAGAGATTGGCAGTACCCTTGTCAAAATCTTCTCAACTTTGTCTTCTTAAATAATTACCCTTCCAAGAGACTTAAGTTCATTTGTCAATGTAGTGAACCTTGTATACATCTCTTGGATGGTTTCCCCTTCCATCATGGTGAAATTCTCATATTTAGAATACAACAGTGTTCCTCTGGACCACTTCACTTGAGGTGTTCCTTCATGAGCCACTTGCAAAGTGACCCAGATTTCCTTAGCAGTGGCACAACTTTGAATTCTACTGTACTCGTCTGGACCAAGTCCACACACAAGCAATTTCTTGACCTTTGCATTCTTTTTCCACTTTCTCAAGTCCTCGGCATTGCAGTCAGCTCTTGTTTTTGGCATATATACTCCTTCAGCATTCTTCTTCATGGTAGCCAGGGGACCATCAGTGATAATGTCCCATAGCTGATTGTCTTCTCTGATGATGTGATCTCTCATCCTATTTTTTTCACCAAGAGTAGTAGTGGCCATTAAAGAGTGGAGGCCTATCAGTGGATTGTTCTTCCTAGTTTCCAGGTGGTGCGCTCATCTTGATCTGTTCCTAAGGTGTTAGCCTCTTCAAGGATACCCTGCTCTGATATCAATTGATGTTTTATACGTCAATACCACACAAGAGAGGGTCATTTGTATGGTAACCAATTTTTCACTTAAGCTACTTCTACAAGGACCTAGTTCTTCTATGTGTTCCAACTACTACTATTGCGGAATAATAAATACAGAAAATAAAGAACACATAGATTTTATGTGAAAAACACCCGGCTCAAAAGTTGAAAAAACCACGACCTACTACTCAGTAGTATTTTCCACATTACTTCACTAAATCACTAAGCCAAAATAGCATTAACAAAACTCTTTGTAAACCTAAGGATTACCTCTAATCCCGTTGTAGCAACCAGCCTCTAACTGTTGCGACAACTTCAAGTTAACTCTAACTTGAATACTCAAAATACCTATTACAATTGCTTCTAGATAGAGCTGAAAAGTACAATATGAGAACATCTACTACAATTGAACTAGAAATAAAGAAAGACACATAAAACTCTTTATGGAGCTGGTTCTTCAATATTGTTCATATAGCTTCTGGTTTGCACACTTAAATCACACACAAACTACTTGCAAAAAGCCTTGCTATTTTGCTCCCAATTCATGTTTAACTTATGCATTTTTATTCAACACATTAATGTGAGAACATCTTGCAATTTATAGAGTTAGTAGATGAAAAAATAACTAGAGTTCTGATGTAACTCTTCCCTGGTGGAAGAGTTCTAGTTGATTTTAACTTCTAACTCCTTCCCTCTCTTGAATTGTGTTATCCTTGATTAAGGACTCCTTCTCCTTATCAATTATGCAACCTTTTCGATCAGGAGATATTAAATACACCAAGTTAAGCTTATCTACTTCACGTGCTATCCACATGCTTGAATCTGCCCATTTTTGTGCACCTGAGTGATAGACCTAGTTCATCCTGAGTTCCTTTGTCAGTCTTCAAAACTAACCTTTACTTGGGCCAACAGAGAGGTTCGGCAGGTCCAGCCTCCGATTTTCAGTGGTGCAAAAGGCGAGGATGCACAGGGTTTCTTAGACACATATTAGAGGATTCTTCGTAGTTCTTGTATTCTAGAGACCAGTGGGATCGTATTCATGACTTTTTAGTTTATTGGAGCTACCTTCACTTGGTGGGAGGCATAAGAGAGGCGTAGGCCTGATGGTGCAGCGCCCCTTACCTGGCAGCAGTTCTCTTTTCTCTTTCTGGAGAAGTATGTGCCACAGTCCCATAGGAAGGAGCTGCGTAGGTAGTTCGAGCAGTTGCGACAGGGAGATACGACTATGACACAGTACGGGATGAGGTTCTCAGAGTTAGATCATCATGCTATTTGGTTGGTTTCTATAGATAGAGAGAGGATCATGAGGTTCATTGATGGTCTCACATATTAGCTTCAAATTCTCATGACCGGGGAGAGGATGTCAGGTTCCACGTTTGAGGAGGTTGTTGATATCGCTCGTGAGATTGAGTCAGTTCATCGCTAGGAGCGAGAAAAGAGGGAGGACAAGAGGCCTTGAGGATCAGGTAGATTTGGGGGTGCTCCTTTGAGAGGTTAGTTTTAGCATGGCAGAGGCCACCCATTCAGGCATGTTCGGTTAGTTCACCCAGGTTATCGTGGGGAATAATATCAGGCCATGGTTTTCACGGGTCTCAGCAGGGTCACTCCTCAATCAGTGCCCTTCCTGCCCAGAAATCATCCCGTGCTCCATCAGTTCAGGACTCTTCTATGCCAGGTGCGTCTGCTAGTCATTCTGGTGCTAGAGGTCCCCTTCAATCCCCATCTCTAGCACTAGGGAGTTGTTATGAGTGTGGAGAGTTGGGTCATATGTGGAGGCAATGTCCTCGTCGCCTTGGAGGTTCATCTCAGCAGAGGAGTCATCCATCTACTTCACCATCCACCCAGCCAGCTAGGGATGGAGGATAGTCATCTAGGGGTCGCCAAAGAGGGGGCGGTCGATTCGGTGGTGGTCATGCCCGTTTCTATGCACTCTCAGCTAGACCTGATGCGATTGCTTCAGATGCGGTGCTTATAGGTATTGTCTTAGTCTGCCACAGAGATGCCTCTATGTTATTTGGCCCTGGCTTTATTTTCTCTTTTGTGTCATCATATTTTGCCAATTATTTGGATACGCCCTGGGAGTCCCTCATTTCATCAATTCATGTCTCTACTCTGGTGGGTGATACTGTTGTGGTAGACCGTGTATACAGGTCATGCGTTGTGTCTATTAGGGGTCTTGAGACCCGGGTGGATCTTCTATTACTTTGCATGGTGGACTTCGATGTGATATTGGACATGGATTGGTTATCTCCATGCCGGGCTATTTTGGATTGTCATGCCAAGACAGTGATGTTAGCCATGTCTAGTGTGCCACGAATTGAGTGGCGAGGGTTGTCTGATTATGTTCCCAATAGGGTAATCTAATTCTTGAAGGCCCAACGTGTGGTTGGGAAATGTTGTATTTCATACTTAGCATTCGTGAGGGATGTCAGTACAGAGACTCCCAGCATTGATTTTGTTCCAGATGTGAGGGATTTTCCCGGTGTATTTCCTGCAAACTTGTAGGCATGCCACTGGACAAGGATATCGATTTTGGTATTGATGTGGTGCCAGCACTCAGCCCATTTATATTCCATCGTATCCGTATGGCACTAGTGGAGTTAAATAAGTTGAAAGAGAAACTTCAAGAGCTCCTCAATAAGGGGTTCATGTTTCCTAGCATTTCACCGTGGGGCGCACCTATTTTGTTTGTGAAGAAGAAAGATGGCACCATGAGGATGTGCATTGATTACAGGCAGTTGAACAAGGTCACAATTAAGAACAAGTATCCCCTGCCTCGCATTGATGATTTGTTCGACCAGCTTCAGGGAGTGAGCTTGTTCTCCAAGATTGATCTCTATTCAGGGCATCACTAGTTGAAGATCAGGGATTCAAATATTCTTAACACAGCCTTTAGGACCCGATATGGTCATTATGAGTTCCTTGTGATGTCTTTTGGGCTGACCAATGCCCCAGCAACATTCATACATTTGATGAACAGTATGTTACGGCCTTATCTCGACCTGTTCGTTATTGTTTTCATTGTTGATATTCTGGAATTCTCGCGTAGTCAGGAAGAGCATGCGCAACATTTAAGAGTGGTGTTGTAGATATTAAGGGAGGATAAGCTTTATGCAAAGTTCTCCAAATGTGAGTTTTGGCTCAGTTCAGTGGCTTTCTTGGGGCAAGTGGTGTCTAGTGAGGGTATCCAGGTTGATCCAAAAAAGATAGAGGTGGTTCAGGGTTGGCCCAAGCCGTCCTCAGTTACAAAGATCAGCAGTTTTCTTGGTTTGGCGAGTTATTACTGTCGGTTCATTTAGGGGTTTTCATCTATTGCATAACCCTTGACCAAATTGACTCGAATGGGTGCTCCATTTCAGTGGTCGGATGAGTGTGATGCGAGCTTCCAGAAGCTCAAGACTGCCTTGACCATAACTCCAGTGTTAGTTTTTCCATCAGCTTCAGGTTCATATACAATGTATTGTGATGCTTTGAGAGTGGGTATTGGATGTTTGTTGATGCAGGAAGGTAGAGTTATTGCTTATGTTTCTCGGCAGCTAAAGCCCCATGAGAAGAACTACCCTGTTCATGACCTTGAGTTGGCTGCCATTGTTCACGCGTTGAAGATTTGGCGGCATTATTTGTATGGTGTGTCTTGTGAGGTATTTACGGATAATCATAGCCTCCAGCACTTGTTCAAACAGAAGGATCTCAATTTGAGGCAGCGTAGATGGTTGGAGCTACTAAAGGACTATGATATTACTATCTTGTACCATCCAGGGAAGGACAATGTGGTGGTTGATGCTTTGAGCCAGAAGGCGGTGAGTATGGAGAATTTGGCATATATTCTTGTTGGGGAGAGACCCCTTGCAGTTGATGTTCAGGCTTTGGCCAATCGATTCGTGAGGTTGGATATTTCGGAGCCCAGTCAGGTATTAGCTAGTATGATTTCTCGGTCTTCCTTATTTGATCGCATCAGAGAGTGCCAGTATGATGATCCTCATTTACTTGTCCTTAAGAACAGAGTTCAGCAAGGCGATGCCAGGGATGTGACCATTGGTGATGATGGGGTGTTGAGGATTCAGGGCCAGATTTGTGTGCCTAATGTGGATGGGCTTCTGGAGTTGATTCTGGAGGAGGCCCATAGCTCGTGGTATTCCATTCATCTGGGTGCCTCAAATATGTATCAGGATCTGAGACAATATTATTGGTGGAGGAGGATGAAGAAAGACATTGTGGGGATTGTAGCTTGGTGTCTCAATTGTTAGCAGGTAAAATACGAGCATCAGAGACCAGGTAGCTTGCTTTAGCAGATGGATATTCCCGAGTGGAAGTGGGAATGGATCACCATGGACTTTGTAGTTGGGCTCTCACGAACTTTGAAGAAGTTCGACACTATTTGGGCGATTGTGGATTAGCAGACCAAGTCCGCGCACTTCAATCCTATGTGTACTACCTATTCTTCAGAGTGGTTGGCAAAGATATATATCCGGGAGATTGTTTGTTTGCATGGTGTCCCAGTTTCCATCATTTCATATGTAAGGCCCCAGAAAATTTCGCTATGTAATCTAGGATTTCGTGGTGCCACAAAGGCTAATTATAATATTTTATGTTCTATCAGCATGATGGGAATCAATTGGATTTGGTAAATATGTGTATATGTCTTATGGTAAGTAATTTGGGGTCCAAGGAAAGGCCTAAGTCTAAGGAAAATAAGAAAAGTTCGTAATAGGCTAAGATTCCAAAGGTACTTGCACAAGTCCCCAATTTGAATAAGCACATCTAAATATGTATAAGATTTTATGTGATCAATAACCTATCAAATCAAAGGTCTTCGAGTCTAGTTTTGAATGCTTCAAACCGTTTGTCATTTGGACATTCCAACACAAAGATATGATCAAATTACAAAACGCTGGCAAAATGCGATCCTATGTCAAATCTGCGATCGCAAACCTGTCGCATTTCTGACTTTGCGATTGCATTTCTGTCGCAAACTGGGCTAGTCTAGCCTAATTTTAGGTGCCAATTTTGTGATGCATTATGCGGCCAGCATTCTTGTTTTGCTGTCCATTTTGCAGTAGCAAACCTAACTGTGGAGGGTTAATTTTTCTATTTTTATAACCCGACCCTATTTCAATATATAGACTTTGGGGTTCATTTTGGGGCCATTTCTTACTGATTTTAGAGAGAGATGAGAGCATATAGAGAGATAAAGGAGAGGCCTAGCTTCATAATCATCCAAATCTTGCTCAAGTCTTCAAGAATCAAAGAACCCAATCACATGTTCTTCATCTAAGAGGTAAGATTCTATACCCTAAACGTTAATTTCGAATTTGGGGCATAAGATGGGTTATTGAGGTATGATTCTTGGGTGTATTAGATTATGTATACATGCATGTAAAAATTAGGTTTATGGGAAGATTTTTGAACATAAATAAGTAAAGATTGGGTTGGGGAATGAAGGAAACCTTGTAAAATAGATTTGGAATCAAGATGCTCAACTAGTATTTGATAAAATGCTCAAATAAGCTAAAACCATGAATACCTTCCTAATTTGTGTTCAATTTTGTTATGTCACAAAGTAGATAAGGATTGATAGAATTTCTAGAATATTGTAGTAACTTATGAAAAGCTTAAACAAGGTATGTATGGCTAAAACCTCGTCTTTTAGAAATTGAGATCTATCGATCCTTGTGAAAAATGTGATAAGACTGAACTTTGGATTCTTGCTTTGATTGATACTATATATGAATTGGTGTTGTGACCCTATATTTGTGAAAGATGAATTCCAATGTGATCAATGTGCTATTTTTGATAACTTGAAAAGGTGCGAGGAACATGAATCATGTATTGAAATGCTTAGACAATAAATTGAGATTGAAGAATGTGAAGTATATGCTAAATGGCCTAGATTTCAAGTCAATTTTAAATTGTGATTAATGTCCCGAATCATGAGGATTCCTCTCTATGCTTATAACTTGAATTTCTCATGTGTACTTGACATCTTGAATTGAGTGTCATGTTGTTGAGATTGATATTGATGCAAAATATGTGGAAATGATATGAAATGTGGGAAAGAAGAGATTGAGTAATGAAATGTGGCCTACTGCCAAGTATGATGTGATAATTGAGGCCCCAAGTGCCTATGAGTTGATATATATGAAATAAAAATTAAAATGAGATGATTAATGATAAAGGAACAACGACTAGGTAAGGCGGCCTAGCCGATCGGGTCGTGATCGGACTCCGCCCAAGAAAGCGGTAGTATTATGAATGATGATAAACAATATCAAGTGCCCCAAACTAAGTTATGGAAATTATGTGAAAGATTATATGGTTCGTTTATTTGATGATGTGGTGATTGTTAAATCTTTCGATTGACCTTTATTATTTCCTTATTCTTTTTTATAGTTCTTTCCAATGAGAAGGTGTTTATGATTTCTCTGTTCTTGTATGCTAGTTCTTTCTAACTAAATGGTGTTTAGTTATACATACTAGTGCTATTCGATGGCACTAACGTCCCTTTTGCAGGGGGCATTACGTCTTTATATGGATGTAGGTGTTCCTATAGCAGGCAGTGTTGGTCGCAGCTAGTGCCGTATCATCCTTTCAACTAACTTGGTGAGCCCCACTTCATTTCGGGGATCTGTTTCATCTATTTGTCTTGTAGATTGTATTTAAGGTATAGCAGGAGCCTTATTACCGGCATTTCCATATTACATTACTCTTGAGTTATGCTTAGAGGCTCCGTAGATAGGTTGTGGGTAGTGTAGAGTATTGGAAATAAAGTAGAAACATTGATGTTTGGCAAAGATTTATAAAACTTGTAATATTTTGATAATTATGATTTAAGTTGCTAATGGAAATAAAATGAAAGTTGTCAATGAAATACTTACTAAATCTGATTAATGGAGTCCGTCTCCTATTTAATCATAAGGTTATTTGGGTAGAATGAAACCTAACAAGCTTGCTCAGTCAGGTTTAATCGGTTGAGCACCGGTCGCGCTCCTCAGATTTTGGGGCGTGACAAACTTGGTATCAGAGCCTAAGGTTTTAAAGTGTCATAGGATGTCTCGGAGCCGTGTCTAGTAGAGTCCTTCTTATCGGTGTGTAGTCGACCACATCTATAAGTTGGAGGCTATTCGGACATTTAGGAATTTCACCCTTCTTTGATACTCCAATCGTGTGATAGAGCTCAAGTTAGGGAGCTGATTTGCTCTCTAAGTCTTATTCCTAAGATTTGGTAACCTTGATACCATACTCCACGAATTTGAAGCATATAAGGAGAGATTGATCCCACCGTTGAGTCCGAGTGGATTGCCCAAGGACTTGTTAGGAGAATGTATTGAGCTGAGTTGGGATTGGTAAAACCTATCGCTAAGATGGGAGTGTCCTTGTCCCTATTGATGTCTCTGCACCATCAGATCATGTAGTTTATCAGTATGTCACCTCTATAGGTTAGGGATGTAGAGTAGAGGAGTATCGATTAAGCTATTGCCCTACCAACCTAAAGTCATTAAGTGAGTCAAATCAAAATTTCTACTCGTGTATATGTACATCCATATTGAAGAATTCTCATAAACATGGACTTAACAAGGTGTTGAATAATAGAATATTGCAATTATCGACTCTTTGAATGAGAAACATTATTCATGAATCCGCTCTATTACAAATTCTCTTATTTACATTCTTGTGGAATTAAGTTCAATAATTGTGTCCTTGAATAGGGTTATGACTCTAGGATTAATACTACCGACTTGCATTTCCTAAATTCTTAACAAGGGACTATACTTGATGAATTTCTTATAGAATATTTTATTGAACTGGACAACATCTGCCCACTTGTGCCTATGCATGCACCGTCGTAAAGTTCACATATGGGGTGTCGAGTTCCATGTTAAGCATCCTAGTATTGTGATCCTTCTTGAGTCACTCTTTTACTCATTTGTGTATATGGCTTATATGGTTTGAACAGTCAATCTACCCTATTGCGAATATCATCATGAAAGCTTCTCACTACCTAGTAACATAAGAGCATACCTTACCACCTATCACATGAGTACATGTCAATCAAAATAGTCACCGTGTGCATAAGGTCTCTCTGAAAATTGAGGTCCTCACATCCCTGTCATAGGAAGATCTTGTGTCGCCATAACATTTGTGTCCACTTGGGACATCCAGCAGTAAGTAGCTCACTTTGTCCTAATATTGTGGTGGCTTGTGGCATGGTCCTATATTGTAGTTGGGAGTTAATATAGCAGAAGCATGTCCAGCTTATAACAATTGTTTACTTTCTCTTTACACCACCACAACATGTGTTAATTGTGTTATTTAGTTAGTAAATTCATTGTGCTAGTTTCCCCGCACTTGTTCGATAACCATGAGAGAACATATCCTTCTATAAGTCATTGTAACACTTCCTTTCTCGAAAGGACCCTTACTAGGCTCTCCGTCAAGACCAAGCACACCTTTGGGTATTATTATAGCACAACGCCTGTTTCTCATATTTTTCTGTCTTTCATTAGCATCTGGGTAGCTCTCAAGTAAAATCCATGAAGAACTCATTATGAACATCTGCAAACCCTCCATCATTATTCTATACTATCTCATTAGGTTCCCATATCACTTCAAGTTCATCAAGGGTTGATAGCATGTCGCAATTGCTGAGATTGAATGATCTCCTTTCAACACTGGATTATCTACACATGTGCTAGTTCAACGATCTTCTTATCAGTCTAACTCTCACCTTTTGGTTTTGTGTTGACCAAGGGGCAATACACCTAGTACACATTCATATGTCAAAGCCTTTCTCTCAGTCAAATATATAGCATCTCCCAATGTGGCTCATAATAGATGGGTGTGTAGAAGTGTGTTGTAGTGGTTCATTATGAAGTTGAGTTGCTAAACATAATTGTATTTTGAATTCTGGAGCTATGCATCATGTGACTTCATACAGAGATCTTCTTTCAAAAATGTAGCTTCTCGTAATTGCTTTATATTACCACCCCTCCTAGTGGTTACAATGTAAGGCGCTCCCATTTTCTTTCATTTGTCTTGCATCATGTGTTGTTTACCTATAATCTTCAATGCGATATTATCTCGATGTCTCGACTAGTTATCCAACTATATGATCTGATTTAATCAACCTTACTTTTATGTACTCTACGAGCGCCCTGAGAGTGGGCAAATTTCCCCTTTTCTATAGACTTCTAATGTCTTCAACTTAGTTTAAGCATTTTGGTTCCAAATGGTGCTCATTAGTTTTGCTACCCTACTATCTATTTCACCCGATAACTCTCATTGTAAAATTCATTTAGGTTTCATGGCATCAAAGAGGAAGTCTTATGGCATTAAGGATGGAGACATATTCCTTTTGTTAGAATAAATAAATATAGTTGGTTTTCCTTGTAGATGTTCTTTTAACAACCATTTACCTGCTCTGCTTGTCTCTGTGACTAGATAACCTAGGTTACTTGTCACACCTCCTTTTTTCGCTACACCCCCGTAAAGGTATAATAAAGGGAGTTTTTCCAATTAAAGGACAATCAAAACGGAATTCATTTATTAAAAGATTCAGAGTCGCCACTTGGGAGATTATGGTGTCCCAAGTTACCGGTTAGAATCCCGAATCGAGGAAAACAATGACTCTGTTTAACAGTCCGCGAACCAGAAATCCGAGTAAGGAATTCTCTTAACCCGGGAGAACGTGTTAGGCATTCCCAAATTCCGTGGTTCTAGCACGGTCGCTCAACTGTTATATTTGGCTTAAATTATTTGATTTTAACAATTATGAACCTATGTGCAAATTTTAACTTTAAACGCTTTTTATTTATTTTTTTAAGAATGTTGAACATTGTTTAAAACATGTCTTTGGATCGTGTCACATGAAATGCACCCGCAATCCAGAACACATCTTATTCACCGTTTTGGGATTTGGATTTGGGTCACATGAAATTCACACCCAAGTTTAAGAAGGTAAAATTATTAAACACACGCCTAAAAATACTAACGCATTATTATCTTTGGGGAGGGCCGCAAAATTCGCTAAACGGCCCCTCCCGAAATCTAAGTATTTTAATTCAACCATTTATTGAGGGCCCGGCAATTTATGCATTTTACTTGGCGAGGCTCGTCTCATTTGTTATTTAAAGGGAAAACCTAAAAAAACAACTATGATTCTCTACTTTATCTGTCTGTAAAAAAAATCCTAATTTATTCACTGTTTAAGAACCGTTTAACAATGGCAAAGAAAAGCCATATTCTCCTATTCAAATTTAAGGCAATGAGTGATCATTAGAATCCTGGTTTTAAGACTTAGATTACTTATTTAGTTACTGGAAGCCGATCGTGACAACATAAAGTAAACACGATTATTCTTAGGTTGGTTCGAGCCAAGATTACTAAATGGAATTACTGAACTTGCTATTGAAATGGAAAACACGATTTTCATATGGATCTAACTTATGCTACCTGAAATTATTAACATGGAAATGATGAGCTCAAACTCCAATTTTAATGCCCAGTTTGTCCGAGTTTTTACCTACTCGCATGTTTCATTACACAGAAGGAACATCATTGAGACTACATTGCACTAAGAAGTATCAAGGCTGATTATTCACATATCAGCTACAGCTTGATAATTCAATATTTAGGACCGGGCTATTTACTTAAGGAAAACTTACTACACATGAAAGCTTCAAATAATTGTAACTGCTTTACATTTCACAACCAAACAAAAATGAGACAAGTTTAAGGACCAATTCCCTCAGCACATAAACTGAACAACCAACACCTAAAACAGGCCAATCATAGTCCAGTCTCAGTCCAATTATACAGTTGTATACAAATTGGAACTAAACTACATTAAGCTATTGTGTCTAAACTATTTAGGCGTCAGTACATGTAGTCCAAACAGACAAGGTTCAAGAAGCAAAAGGTATTCATTTTCCATTTGTATTCCCACTTCAAATCAGCACCATTACACCAGGAAAGAAAGCAAATACCTTGAAATTTGTGAGCAATAAGAAGAGAAAAAGGGGTCAGCAACAGCAGGTAACAGGCAGCAGCAACTTTGGAATTCAGAAACAGCTCAAAACCAGTCTTAAACCAGAATAACACTCGACCACAGCCCAGAACCAGTTGTAAAACCCACACAGCAACAGCAAACACCCACAATAGACTCTACTGAACTTGACTGAAATAAGAACTCAATGGAACAGTGATATTTTCAACATTTCCCTCTGTTTTTTAAGCTTTAATACTCTCAACTCTTTAAGACTGATTAAAAGGAACCCCACTCTCAAATATTGGTCCTCTCTTTCAAAAGTAAACTGAATGCCTTCTCTCTATTTTTCTAATATTGATCCTTTTTAGCTCTAAAACTCTCTCAGATTTTTTTCTTCTCTTAAGGTTTTCAGAATATTTCTTATTAACTCTTCTAAGCTTTTCTATTTTTTTCTCTCTGTATCTCTGTCTATTTTTCTTTTTTTACTCTCAACCCTTACTCTTCGTATTTATACCCAAACCTTAAACCCTTTCCAGCCCTTTTTTTTTCTATACAGTTGTTCCTCTAGACCTTTTATTATCACCCCCATGTTTCTTTTTACTTTCCAGCTTGTAATATTCCTCTACTATGTGTATCCTTTTAGCTTTTTATCATTAACCTACTGTTTCTGATTTCCAATTAAAAACACTTAACAGACCAATAGTCCCCTTTTTTTATTAAATTATTCAAAGGTTCAGTGGCACACTAAACATTCAACTGGCAGGCCATTTTAAACTGACACACTTTTAGGTTTTAAATCCCAAACTACCCCCTGAACCCCTATGAATTACCTCAGTGAATTAATATCCTACCTTAACCCCTTATATTTGTACCCAAAACCTATCAGCTATAACCAATTCCCTAATCAAACTCAGCCAACAACTTATGCTAGAACTCAAATCAAATCAAATAGCATCAAAGCAAAGATCAAGGATTCTATGATTCTGAGCAAAATGACATTGAACTACTAAGGTTACGATTGGCACAGATAAACTGAATTAATATGCACAATGATGAACAACAAAGAGCAGGGAACCAAACATTACACAAAATGAAACCATTTGAAACCAATAATACCAGCAACCAATTACAGGACTAGTCACAGTTTTGTACAAGAACATTACGGACACTGACTTTAAAAATCAAATTAAAGGACAAACACATTCAATCGATTCAACAGCCTATGAGATATACCAACGACCAGTGATGAAAATTGGACCAGAAAAAGGTCCGGATAGAGGAGGGAGAAGTAATTGATAGAAATGAAGAATTACAACGAGACTCAATCCGATAAATAATAACAACAACAAAAATATAAAAGAAAAGAGAAGAAAATACCTCAGAATCTTAGACCAAACTCCAATCCGTTCTAATCAAAACCTCAACTTAAAGTTTGAAGCCAAAATGGACCTTAATCGAGTGTTCTCGACTGAGAACACTTGACTAAGGTCGATTACGACTTCAAATTTCTTTTGGATCGATTCCCAGGTTTTGGTTCTTCTAGGGCTCGTTCAATCGAATTGAAATTCGATGAGCTCTGCTACGATTCGAGCAAAACTAACAGGGGATTTGGGTCGAGGGTAGCCTGGTGGTTCAGTGGTATTGATTTGGAGTTAAACAGACGACCTAGGGTTTGGGGTCGATTTCTTCGATCTAAGATTCGAAGGGTTCTATGAGGATTTGAAGGAAGATGAAGGTGGATTCGGACTGAGGGGGGCTGGGTGGTTTAGGGGTGTAAGTTTGGTGGTCGTCGGCGTCGTTGCCGCCGGGTTTCAGGCAAAGGGGAGGGGTGGCGGCTAGGGTTTTGTGGGCCTGTTTGGTCTCTGAAGAGAGACGATACACAGGAGGGGGGGTTATGAGAAGAGGGTGGGTTAATGAGGTTGGGTATATTAAAATTAGGTAATTAATCGTGGACCGTTGGATCCAAGTGAACCAACGGTCCAAATAAAAGGGGGAGGGTAAAACGGTGTCGTTCGGTTTATTGCTGGGGGGGAGGACTGGACCGTTTGATCTTAGGAATCAATGGTCTGGATTGATTGCGAAAAACGACGTCGTTTTGGTTGTCTCTGAGACGGACTGGATTGGGTAGGCACTGGGCTGACGTTTTGGGCCTGGTTTTTAACTTCAAAACTAGCCCAGTTCAGTTTTCCTTTTATTTTTATTTTCTTTATTTTCTAATTAATAAAACTAAAATTCTAAATTAAATCATAAACCAAATTAATTTATAAAAAGTACTAATTAACTTTTAACAACAATTAACATACAATTAAATACCAATTAGAAATAAAATCACACAATTTGAACATTAGATGCTAAAAATGCAAAGTACAATATTTTTTTTTTTTGTGATTTTTTCATTTTGTGAGACAAACTTAATTACTCTTAATTGTAGAATTAAATCCTAAATGCGAATTCCATATATTAAAAAAAATTATATATTTAAACTCGTGGGGGTATGGGTTAATTTAATTTGGTTCGAACCTCGGGTTTTGACTAAGCGGGCCCGGGGTCGGTTTTGCAAATTTTGGGCAGAATGTTGGCAAGATGTTATTTAGGCATTTGGGTTGGATTTTTGGGTATTAATGATGATATTAAATCAATTGTGTATAGATACGATTGAATTGGAGCTAAATTCGAAAGGAAAGGCATTGCTTAAGGATTGAGTTGGCCGTAAACCTTCGAGGTAAGTGTTTGATCTAACTTTGGCTTGAGGAAATAGGATTAGAGTGTTTTGATTGCTATTTTCTAAAGGATCGAGTAAGGTGTATAGGCATGGTGACGAGTATCTATACACTGGTGTCGAGCATGACCGTGAGTCCTGAATTGTTAAATTATCGAATTCTTAATTGTTGTTTATGAGGATTTGGTTGGAAATCTTTAAATACTNTTAGTTGTTGTTTATGAGATTTGGTTGGAAATCTTTAAATACTGAGCCGGCAGTTGATGAGACTGAGCATTGATTTAAATATAATAAGTAGAAATTGAATAAGTTTGGTTATAGCTGGAATTCCCTTCCCGGGATTATTTTGTGTATTGTGTTGAATGATTGGGATCGTGTGGCACGCCGACCACGAGATATTATGATTGGGATCGTGTGGCACGCCGACCACAAGATATTATGATTGGGATCGTGTGGCACGCCGACCACGAGATATTATGATTGGGATCGTGTGGCATGCCGATCACGAGATATTATGATTAGGATCGTGTGGCATGCTGTCCACTTATGTTATACATCATGGGATCGTGTGGCGCGCCTTCCACTGTAAACATATGCATCATGAAACCCGGAGTGGATCTGCTATTGTTTTTAATGTTCCATTTTTATCTAGTACTCCCCGATAGCATGTCCCCTCCCAGCTTTACTTTGTATTATGGTATTACTGTTTTTCTCGCACTTGTATATTATATGTGCACAGGTTAATTGTGGTAGGTCCTGTCTAGCCTCGTCACTACTTCACCGGGGTTAGGCCAGGCACTTACCAGCATATGGGGTCGGTTGTGCTGATTCTACACTCTGCGCTCTTTTGCGCAGATACAGGTTTCGGGCAGCAGTAGCAGCAGTAGTTCGAGTTTTGGCATTCCAGTCAGCGAGACACCGAGGTAGTGTTTAGTATCTCATGTATTCGAGACAAACAGTTTATATTTCTTTCGAACGGTTGTGTTTAGTAAATTCTTAGCAGTTCGTGAGTAGTGACACCAGATGCTGGGTAGAGGTGTATTTTGAAATTTCCGCATTTCCGTTTGCAGTTAAGTAAGTATTATAAGTCTTCCTCCTTGATTATTATTTCAGATTATTATAATTGTTTAAATGAAAACAGTAAAAATGTTGTATTGTTTGGCTGGCCTAGCTACGTTAGTAGGCGCCATCACGACGCCCGATGGTGGGATAAATCCGGGTTGTGACAAGTTGGTATCAGAGAGTTGATCTTAGCGGAGGCCCATAGTTCTCGGTATTCTATTCACCCGGGAGCCGCGAAGATGTATCAGGACTTGCGGCAGCATTATTGGTGGCGTAGGATGAAGAAGGACATTGTTGCATATGTGGCTCGATGTTTGAATTGTCAGCAGGTCAAGTATGAACATTAGAGGCCTGGTGGTGTGTTCCAGAGGATGGAGCTTCCCGAGTGGAAGTGGGAGCGGATTACCATGGACGTCGTTACTGGACTTCCGGTGACCCGGAAGAGGTTTGATGCTATTTGGGTCATTGTTGATAGGATGACCAAGTCAGCACATTTCATTCCTGTCGCCACCACCAATTCATCGGAGAGGTTAGCTGAGATCTACATCCGAGAGATTGTTCGCCTCCATGGTGTGCCGACATCCATCATTTCGGATCAGGGTACGCAGTTTACCTCGCGCTTTTGGAGAGCCGTTCAGCAAGAGTTAGGCACCCAGGTTCAGTTGAGTATAGCATTCCATCCTCAGACAGATGGTCAGTCCGAGAGGACTATTCAGATATTGGAGGATATGCTCCGAGCCTGTATTATTGATTTTGGAGGTTCTTGGGACCATTTTCTACCTTTAGCGGAGTTCGCCTACAACAACAGCTACCAATCCAGCATTCAGATGGCTCCTTGTGAGACGTTGTATGGTAGGCGATGTCGGTCTCTAGTTGGATGGTTCGAGTCGGGAGAGGCTCGGTTGTTGGGTACAGATTTAGTACAGGAGGCCTTGGATAAGGTCAAGATCATTCAGGACAGGCTTCGTTCGGCTCAGTCGCGGCAAAAGAGTTATGCGGATCGCAAAGTTCGAGATGTAGCTTTCATGGTTGGTGAGCGAGTATTGCTCCGTGTATCGCCTATGAAAGGCGTGATGAGATTTGGGAAGAGGGGCAAGCTTAGCCCTAGGTTCATTGGGCTATTTGAGATTCTTGATCGTGTGGGAGAGGTGGCTTACAAGCTTACCTTGCCACCTAGCTTGTCAGTCGTGCATCCAGTGTTTCATATGTCTATGCTTCGGAGGTATCACGGCGATCCTACCCACGTGTTGGATTTCAGCACCATCCAGTTGGACAAGGATCTATCCTACGAGGAGGAGCCGGTAGCTATTCTAGACCGGCAGGTTCGACAGTTGAGGTCGAAGAGTTTTCCTTCAGTGCGTGTTCAGTGGAGAGGTCAACCTCCTGAGTCATCGACCTGGGATACCAAGTCTGACATGCGGAGCCATTATCCTCATCTATTCCCTGACTCAGTTACTTCTTTCTTTTGTCCGTTCGAGGACGAACGGTTGTTTTAGAGGTGGAGAATGTGACGACCCAAATGGTCATCACTTGTTTTCTTAGTCATTCTGTGCTTCTGAGGCCTTGAAAACCTCACTTATAGTTGCCTCGATTTTCTTGCGCAGTCCGGGCGCGAAGCCGGAAAATTTTTATGTTCAAATATATGAATTATGTGAAAAATTTGAAGAATTTTGATATTTATATTGATGTAGTTGACTTTGGTCAACATTTTGGGTAAACGGACCCGGACCCGTGATTTGACGATCTCGGAGGGTCCGTAGAAAAATATATGAGTTGGGCATATGCCCAGAATCGAATTCCGAGGTCCCAGGCCTGAGAAATAAATTTTTCCGTTAAATTATTTTCTGAAAATATTTAAGGAAAATGAAAATGAAATTTGAACAAAAAGTAATGGTATCGGGCTCGTATTTTGGTTCCGACGCCCGGTACAGGTCATATATATTGGTTAAGCGCTTCCTGTAAAGTTTGGTTGAAAACGGACGTCGTTTGACGTGTTTCGGCCTTAAATTGGAAAATTTGGAAGTTTATGAAATTTGAAAGATTTCTTGGATTTTAAGGCTCAATTCATTGGTTTTGATGTTATTTTGGCGATTTTATCGCTCGAGCAAGTTTGTATGATGTTTTTGAGTCAGTGTGCATATTTGGTTTGGAGCCCCGAGGGCTCGGGTGAGGTTCAGAGGTGGTTCCGGGTGTTTTGGACTTAGAAAAGTTGGCAGATTTTTTGCAATTTTTGCACAGAGATTTTGTTCTACGGATCGCGGCCTCATCCACGCAATCGCACTACTTTGGCATTCCCTCCATCGCGTTCGCGGATCCCTTCCCGCGTTCGCGTAGCCCAGTAGTCCCCTTCGACGCGATCGCGTACTCATTCACGCGTTCGCGTAAACCAGAGTTTTGACCCCAGTGACCTTCCTCTACACGTTCGCATCAGACTTCACGCGATCGCGAAGCTCCCTGTTTTCCTTCTCCGCGATCGCACTCCCTATCTCGTGATCGCGTAGGGTTAAAACCCTTCAGTGATTTTTTTAAAGAAAAACAGAACCAGTAGCGGGACTTAGCCATTTTTCACACGGACTCTCTTCTCCAAAACCCCATAGGCGATTTTCAAGCTCCTCCTTCTTCATAGCTCTTTGGGTAAGTGTTCCTAACTTC